>VXBI01002363.1:0-55031 GCA_013397375.1 Toxostoma redivivum | reverse complement strand
AAAAAAAAAAAAAAAAGGAAGTCCCAGTACAAAATTACGAGAAACCATTTAAAGTTTCAAGTGTTCTATAAGGCAATCTTATAGATCTAGTCAAATATAAAAGTTAAGATTTTAGGCCTTTGAGAACTTTTTGCCTTTGAGAAATATTTCATAGGATAGAATCACAGGATAAGCCAGGCTGAATGGATATATGGAGATCTCTAGTTGCAAAGCAGGGTCAGCTCCAGGGTCAGACCCAGCTCAGAGCTTTATCCAGTAGGGTCTCCAAACCCTCAAACACAGAGGTCACACAAACACCCTGGCCAGCCTGTCCCACCTCTGGGCTGTCAAGAGCTTTACTGTGTATCCCATGTGAACCTCTGGTCTTTCAATTTAAGCCTGCTGTCCCTTGTCCTCCTGCCATGCACCACCTTTCTACTTGAAAAAACCTCCTCAGAGATGCAGTTTTCCTTAAGGCATTCTCTTCTCAACACATTCTTGACCCGTATTTTCTCTTTAAAAATGGAATATAAAATTTACCATTCTAAAAAATACTCTTGAAATATAAAATGGTTTACCACAAAATTGACTTAGACCTTTCAGTCTAAAGACAAGCTTAAGAATTTTCCTCCCCCTCTCACCAAATACAGTCAAACACCACACATTTCAACTTAGTTTTGTACTGATCAGAATCTCATATTTGGAGCTATAAAAATACTGAAATAAAACAAGGCACCATGTTTACCGACCCTGTCTAAAACTACAAATTAATTGCAGTGTGGAGGTATGACAACATGCAAAATGTATGGAGACTCTGTGAAAAAACTATTCAAATGTCTATTTTCTTAAACCCTTAACAACTGTTATTTTTATCTTACCTGACAAGATCTACCACAGTATTTAGCAACCTTGCACTGAGAGCACCTGTGCAGATTTCCATTCCTGTTTAGAAAGAAAAAAAACAAAAAAGAGTTATAAATACAGATGGAGTTTTGCATTTATCCTTCTTATCTAACTAGAAATTTCCAAATATTCCAAGTCACAAAAAAAATCTTAAAAACAAGAATAGTCTAAACAGCCCTGTAATGCAAGAAAAAATTGTACATAGTTATGTTCACAACCCTTTACTTGTGTCACTCAGCACCTCTGGGGCCACTTTGCATCAACAGGAAAATTATCAAATATGCTTTTGTGATGTAGCTGGAACTCTGAGGGGTTTGATTTTGTAGATAACATCATAATTAGAGCTGTGCAATACAGCTAGCTAATCTATTTACTATCTGAGTCTTGTCTTAAGCAAGCAAGCATCACTATTTGTCTTAAACAAGACCTTGCTGTGAACCTGTGGCTGTGAGGCTGTGACATCAAATTTTATCTTTATAACATAGTCCTAAGTTGACATGTCAGTAGAAATTTCTATTCTAAGAAAACATTTCTGATCAGTGGACAATGAGAACAAAATAAAAATCCAATGAAAACTAGAGGGAAACTACCAGACCTATACATTACAATCTGAAGGTAAAAAGCACCTCCTGACTGTAGCACTGTTTTCTGATACTGTCTTAATTTAGTTATATGACTTAAAGAAAGCATCATTGAAGTGCTGTACATTTTTAGACAGTAAGTAAATATTAAATGTGAAAGCACACACAGAGCAAATCTTCTATCTCAAATATATAAGTAAAGATATTTACTTTAGGTTAGTAGAAATGAGACAGATTTTGAGACTTCCCTTCCCTTTTGTTTTCCTGTAGAAGATACTGAATATGATGGATTATTCTGGTAACACTGCAAAGTGCTCACTTTCATTTCTTAACATGCAAGGCTGCTTATGTGAGTCATGGTCATTCATTAAGCTGGGAAAACAGTATATTTTGTTGTGGTTAAAACCGAAGGCAGGCAATTTATATTACAGAAACAGCAATTATCTGGGCTCTGTGGACAGTACCATCCTTACTACTTCCCCCCAGACTTCCTCCTGGCCACCCCTCTGACCTTAGTGAAGAAGCACGGGTACCCCACTGGGTGCCACCATCCCCTTGTGACTGCACAGGGCTGAATATGGCTCATTTACACCCAACAAATTATCACCAGGAGTTATTCCTCAGTACCTCCTTCTCCAAGGCAAGGAAAGAGGTGTCAGTCATGCCACTGTCCTTTTCTAAAGGTAATTTTTAGTAATGGTATCTTTGTGTTGCTATAGTGTTTTACATTTAGCTGCCTCAAATCTTATCATATAGATAAATTCAGCTTTCCAATTTAATTCGGAAATAACTATCTAAAAGAGCTCATGTCAAACTGAAGGGGCAAGTTTAAATGATCAGATGAAGGACTTGACTTTGCAAGATCCGTGGTGTCTGCACATCTGTACCAGATGTGCTCTTTTCACTTGCACTCCCATCTGATGGGATGAAAAGATGTAGTATTCTGTCTCTACTGTCACCAAAAGAAAATTCCTCTGCTGTTGTCAGCCATCTAGAGACTGTATACCATATAGTCAGATTCCCACACCAGCTGCTTTACAGCATGACCTTCTCTTACTTACACCATTCAGTTGTTCCCAAATCCTAATTTCTCTGGGTAACTTCAAAAAGGTAGGACACTATCCAAAGGCTGCATGTAAACCAGACAACCAACATGCCCACAAACTTCAATCTAGAACTTCTGGATAAACAATGTAGCCCCCTTATTTCAGCTATGATGCCAAAGCTGAAGAGTAGGGGCACACCAGAAATACCATGGAGCATCCTCTAGCAAAAACCAACCTCTCCTTTCCCTCAAGTCCCACAAGTGAGAAAGGTATTTTGCTGATATATCAACATTTTACTATGTATGAATTATTAAATATAAGAGCTGATCTTAGGACTTATAGGCATTTGGGGAGTTTAGACAGCTGCATTGGTCAAAGATTGAAAAAAGCATTATTAATAGATCATTACATTCAAGTAAAAATCTTTTCATTTGTGCTGCATAAAAATCCCTATTTTGTCATACAATATTTTGTAGGTATTCATACTAATTACGAGGAGAAAAGTAATCTATAAACATTTCAGATATAAGTAGATGTTTTCCTACAGCATTCTTTAACTTCCTACTTGAAAAGCCAGTCCTGGAGGCAGAAAAAACTAGCAACTGTTGGACTTCTATAAACAGAATCTAAAATTTTGTCCATGCACAATAGGTGTTTGATTTTAAGGTGCAATGCCTGAGGATGATTCAGAGTTAGAAACAAGTGTGAAATCTTCATTTTGCCAGCTGGGCAGAGCTCATCTTCAAGGCTGAGCAATGACACAACCTTAACCACGTTCTGATAGAGGAGGATGTATTTCTCAGTTTAGATTGGAAGCTCATGTCAGAGTAACCTAGAACAAAAAGAGAGCCAAGCAGGTAGAACTTGGTTTGCTCTTCAGCTCCCCATATGCATGGCCACAGCCCTCGAGACAGTCACTCTGCAGTTATGTCCCTGCTTCCTTAAACAAGTCTGTTTTACCTGGCTGTAGACTCTCACAGGTCACTAAGAATCTTCTGGCCTCTGTCTCTAAATACCTCCTTTGTATTCAATATTCTACACTCTTACCAGCAGCCTCTATGAAACCTCCTTATTGTTACACAGCATTGAATGTCTGAGTGCTCACCGTTCTATTGAATGACTGAGCAAAAACACTTTGAAGGCAGACTTTGTTTGTTCTACAGGTTATTCATCAAAACACAATGAGTTCACATGCTCCATTATCATTTGCAGTTTTAGTCCAAAAAACCTGAAGAACCACATAGTCCAAGAAGCAACAGGTAAAATGCAGATTTCCAAAGCAGAGTTAATTAAAACTTTCTGGAAGCTGAATTTAAAGGAATCAATACCCACAAAAATCAGAGAAGTCTTTCCTACAGTTTTCACATTCTTCCATGAGAAAGCTAGATGCAATAACCTTAATACACTGCAAGCACACCCGGCCTTGGTATATCTCTTGGCAATTTTCCAAGAGATGCCAGGATTTACTGGAATCATTAGTGTCAAGTCAGCAACACGTATTCCATCTTTCTTTTGTAACACAACTAGCAGACATGTTGCCACAAAGCACCAGATTCCCTCAGCAACCTCAGAAGTTTCAAAACTTTACATTAATATTTCCTTTGTATCCTTTGTCCCCAAGGGTTAACGATGCTGCAGTAACAAACACATACACAAAAATCTAAGGATCATCATCAAAACTGGAATTTTTGTCAAACTGACACTATCAGTCAAAGTATTTGAATAAGGTATTTGACTACCTCCTGGTGCCATTTAATGAATGAATTATCCATTCATCTTTGAGGTTTCTTTGAATGACAAGGAGATGCAGAATGCTTCTCAGAGACCTGAATAGTAAACCTGCTAAGGAAATCATTGCTTTCTCTTCCAATCCCTCTTCCCCCTCCTAGACTAAAAAAAATTCCGTTGTATTTATAACATCTCTGGATTGTGCTACATGGCATACTAAGTGTAAAAGAGCATGATCTAAAGCACTAACTCTTAAATCCTTTATAGTCAGATTCATGTATTCATATATAGAGGATTTGTGTATTTTAGAACATTTTAAGAAGTAAGGCAATTTCCCTGGTTATTTCAGTCCTTCTCAATATTTTATTGATATCATAGGCTTTATTCAAGGAATTTTCAAGTCACTGTCAGATACTCCCATGCATTGCTTATTACCTGTAAACTTTACCTGGAGATAGTATCAGGTCCCTTACAAGGTACTCACTGCATCTCACCTAATGTGACTGATTTCATGGACAAGAAAATGCACAAAATTTGATCTCACAGATTCAGTCATACTTTAAAAAGGTTTCTGCTGCAGCAAAAAAAGGGAAAGATGCAGTAATTACAAATAAATTATTAATTTTCCAACATAGTATAAACAAGATTTTGCAAATGACCACAGCCCCTTATGAAACAACAAGCACAAGTGAGCATCTTAGCCTGTACTAAAACAAACAGCCAAAACCAACACCAAAAACCAAAACTCACATCTGTAAAATAAGCAGGGGTTGTCAGTTGACTTCTAGCATAGTATTATGGTCAGGTTAAGAATCTTCCCTCTAAGGAATTTGGTTATTGCTAAATCTTGTCATCACTGTGGTCTGCAAACACGGTTCATAGAATTAACTCCTCCAATGTGTACTGAGAAGGCAAAAACCCAGCCTCAAATGTAGAGGTGGGTATAAGAATTTCCAAGAGATTGATATGAACAGGAAACAAAAGAAAACTTATGAAACAAGGAAAAAACAAGTAAGACAGCTCGACTGGAATTGCCCCAGTGGGCATATCCTCCCCAGAAAATTATTTTTTTTCTTTTTTTTTTTTAACACATGTTTAAAATCTTAAGAAGAAGGTGAAGAGGTTAACAAGGGTTTGCCTGGACTATCAGGTCCGATCAGAGCCACACCTGCACTCTCATAACTTAAAAAAAAACATGAGCACTTTTAAAAATATCACATCATAACTTCTGCTTGCCAGGAAGTGGCCTAATAAAATTTCATGTAACACAACAAAAGTCAACCAAATACAATTAGGCTACTTAATTTATAATGGGAATGCATCTACACTTCTCTGCTGATTGCAGGCACTTGACTTTCAGCCCTACTCACAAGATAAGTGTCAGATATAATAGAACTGATTACCAGACAGCATTCAACATGCCTTTCTACGTAGGTTATTCGCACTTCTACTTCTGCCATATCTTGCAGGAAAACAGGACTATCTCACACAAATCCCCTCCTGTGTTTTTGCTGTTGATATTGTTTTTCAGTTAATAATCTTGCCCTGTATATGTGAGTGAAAAGAGCAGTTCTTTCCAATGCGTGTCAAGTTGAACTAATTTCCTGAACAAATTCTTAGACCTTTGCAATTCAGTCAAGCCTGTCAAATGCATAAAGTCTACTTGGATTTTCTCAAGTATGTGCATTTCAGACCTGTCACAAAGTGAAAGCAATCAATACCTACAGTAAGCAAAGAAGCCATTCATCATTTTAACTAATATGCCTCTGTCTTCTAATAATAAAAATAAAGTTGTGAAGAACAAACACCCATCTTAGATTTGGTAGATTTGAGAGCACTGGGGGTTATGTTAAATGCAATCACAGCTTTCTTTCCACACCCCTCTCCCGGTGATGAGGTGTAGCAACACAATTGGTCCCCAGCTGTTACCCCAGTGCTGACTGACATGGGCAGCAGGCATTGTGGGGAAGATGGCTCTGGGGACAAGGTGAACAGTGCTGAGGACCAGGCAGCACAACCCTGGGGCATATGCACCTACAACATCCCAAATCCAAGCCCTGGACAAGCAACAGCTCTGCAGCCAGTGAGCTGTGCCCACAGCAAGGGTTCCCAGCCCCTCTGGTGCCCTGGGTGCTGACTTGGCTCAGCCTGGCAGCCTCATGGCTTTCCCTTCGCCAGGACCCTGGGCCTGCTCTGCAGTCTCGGATGAGCTGGCATAGGAGAAGACACCTTCCATAAGCCCCATGGCCACAGCCTCTGAAATAAGGCTGCCAGGATTTTCTGCCCCAAGGTTATTCCATACACTGCTCTCAGGTCCCACACTGGGTCTAGGCAAACAAGAGTACACCAGGTAAGAAGCCTTTGAATTCCCTGCTCCTAAAAGGAATGAAAAAATCTCCCATATCACTTGCACATTTCATGGTGTTAAGTATACAAATTAATATTTTTTAACCTAAGAGCAGCACTGGGAAGTAGCTTTCTGGGAGGTAGAATTAGAGTTAAAAGATAGCAACTACAGCTAACCATCAATGACCAGAGTCATGATTCAAGATTATAAGGAAAAACACATCTACTTTATTTCCAAATAAAATGATCATCAACTTCATATCTGAACCTTCTACAGAAGTGGTATTGCATTACTCAGGTTAAAAAAAAAAAAAGAGAGAACACATGAACAACCAAAGCACCTACCCTGTTGACGAAAGGTTAGTTAAGACAATTTGCACTCTAAAGGACACTACTTACTAAAAGAAAAAAAAATTCAGCACCCAGGATGACTCCCCATAACTTAAATCTTGGTTTCTGAAGTTTTACTTGTGACCCTGAATGCCCATTTTTTTATTTTCTGTAATTCTTGTTATACTCTGACATCTACTTAACATTCTGAAACATTTCTGCATATATTCTACAAGAAAAAATCAGAATTCAAATGGATGAGGAGAAAGATGATCCTTTTGCTTAGAATGGGTGTCAGTTCCTTTCACATCTTACAAACATTTTTTACATATGTACTGTCTGTATTTGGTTTTAAAATATACACTTAACAGATGCATAGGTCATACGACTTCAGCTGACAAGAGCTTCTGAATCTTATTTTCTCTCTGGTTTTGTGTATTAGGTATATCTCCTGTCATTCTTTTCTGCATCTTATTTTTTCTTCCAAAGGATACCTGGTCTACAAACTGTGAAAAACATATTCTAAATAAAATTTGTAAGGGTCCACATTAATTCTTCATTGCAGTATAACCCTTCCTGACAATCTACATTGGAATTTTAGTGTTTTTCTTCTTTTGGAGGTTGCAGGAGCCAAAGAAAAAAAAAAAAAAAAAAGGCAAAAAAAGACATCCAAGTACTAGATTTCACTTACTTCTATGTAGAAACTGGTGTTTGTGTTCACCCAGTGATTGAAGTATTGCCAAATTTGGATAAGAAAGTGTTTATTTTTCAAAACCTCTTTGCAGATTTTGAAAAAGAATGGTGAGACATTCTTTACTGAAATTGTGAAGTTATCTCTAGCCACAAAGAGATGTTGCTCCTCTGGTTAAACAGAATAAAAACCACATTGATTTTTTGAAAATAGAGATGCTAGAAGTGTAGTATTTATTCTGATACAACCAAGAACAGAATTATACTCCTCTCCACCAAGCTGGCAAATGATGAAAAGCTTCATATGTGGTGCTTTCCAATAAAATTTGTGAAGGAACTTATAAGAAGAAATACCAAAAAACATGGCTCTCAAATTGGAATGAAATTTAATCTTACCTTTGAATTCTACTTCTCCATTCAACATTTATCTCTCATCCTAACCTACACATGAAAATACAAGAAAATGTCTCTACTGAAAACCCAAAGATTTACCTTAGAACAAATTTCAGTAGTACTAGGCCCTTAAACTTGTTCAGGACAAGTACTCAGCATATCCCAAAACAGTGAGTTTTTTGTTCTAGAAGACAAGACTGGCTTTGGAATATAATACCTTTTACATTTATATAAGTACACATATTGTATATGTGCAGACACACACACGTTATCAACATTCACAATGAATAAAACAAACACCATCACAACTGAAATCAGTGGCTGTGTGAAAATACTGCGATTATTCCCCCAGCAAAACTCACAGCAGTCCCCCACTGAGAGCACTGAAACAGCATCACAGCAGAAGTTGGCTCCAAGAGCATCAGGTAACTACTACAAACTGTCTGTGCCATCTCCTTCCCCTGCAAAGCTACTCTGACACAGCTGCCCTCAAATCAAGGCCATCTCCAGGGTTTCCCTGCAGTGGGCATGCCAACACGCCTCCAGCAATTTCAGGCTTAAACAGATTATTTTCAGTCACACAGTACATTCCTTCCACCTTGGGATTTCAATCAAAGAAGAAAGCCAAATACTGTGAAAGACTAAGATTATATTTCAAAATATGAAAAGGTCATATCTATAACTTAGAAACCTGGGGAAAAAGCTACATGCAATATTTTTAAATGCTCATTTCTGGAACATGTGGTTAAAATCCAGTGAAGCCAAGTATAATAAAACATCCCATCTTTCACTTCTCCCTATAAAAATGATTAATTTGTTCATTAATCTGCTGTATATCTAAGTAGTTTTTTCTTCAACCCATAGGTCAATGTCCCACCAAAACAAAGCTGTTACTCTAAAATATCATACTGATGTAAATATTTACATCCTGCTAGTATTTCCTCCGGGATCATATGGATGTATAATCTTCAATGAAATACAAACCCCTCTGACCCTCTCAGAGAGGAATATCTTCATGAGCTTTTTTTTCTTTTTTAGCTCTTTTTCTTTCTTGACCACATTTATATTTTTAGCATAAACATTTTTTAGCAGTCCTACAACGCCTGTTCACTTGCTTTTTTTTCCCAAATGTGAACATCTATGCACAAAAGATCTTTAATTCCCTATGGAACACATTTTGAAAGTGATGAACAAAAAAATAAAATATTTCAGGCAAAAATCTTTGACAGGTATAGTAATACAAATAGGCTCAAATAAATTCCAGTGCTTTTTGCCCTGTAGATTTAGAATTGGGAAAGGATATACATGAAGTGAACTTTTTATTTTCAACCTGCTTAGCCCTTATGGTCAGATCACATCCAAGTTAAGATTCAAATATAGGTGACTGGAACAGAATAGTCAGTTCAGCTTGCTTATAAGCTGAAGAAACTACAAAGATAGAAAATGGGAGTAAAATGCAGGAAAAATGTGCTTCTATCAAATAGCAGAAAGAGCAGAGAAACAGCTTGTTTCCAGCTCAGGTGCAATCTGATAGCTGATATTGTGAGGTCTCACAAGACATCTGAAGTGGTCTTGTCATGAACTCATAAAATCCCAATGAAGACTTTGGCATCAGAAGAACGTGAAAATGTTCCTGACATCTGTAATCCTGCTTCCCAGCTCAATCCAGCCCTCCAGCACAGGATGGTTTTCTGCTGTACCTGTTTCTCTTGGGATGCACTTTAAATGCACATAAGTTTCCCTCAGACAAAAGTACTTCTCACATCGAGTCCATCTTCACCTCTTAGAAATGCAGACTATACCTAAGAGTACCACTGCTTAATCTCAAAACATATTCTACACAACTGTGAGACACTGGGGAAACTTGAAGAAAGATCAATTTTAGCAACTCTATAAACACCTGTAATGAATTTACAAACAGCTGCCTAGCCAATTCTCTCTCAGTCTAGTTGGATGGATAATCTTTTAAATTACCATTAACTGACACATTCCATCATATTTTTCTTCAAATCTTCTGTATTTTATCAGTTCTTTTCCTGTCATTTCATTATCTCCAGCTTTGCAGGCATTTTGGTTTGCTTGTCACTGTTCATATTTTTTCTCAATTTGCTCTATTTCAACACCTTTCCCATTTCAGAATCCCCTTCTCCTTTTCTAGATAACAAAGGCATTGTTTTTTATCTCCAAGAAGTCTTATTTTTTTCCCCATCAGGCTTAAATCCTTTTTCACTTTACACTCCTTCCAGCAATTTTCATTTCACATCAGAGTGGCACTTCCAAGCATTGATCTGAAAACATTTTACAAAGCTTCTTCCTAGCAAGTGCTTAAATAAAATCTCTTATGTCATATCTCTCATTTCTCCAACAGATTTTGGATGCCAATAGAGAAGGGATGTCTTCCCTTCTGTGTCCCTCCTTTATGTATCACTGAAAAGTGGATTCCATAGGTCCCACACTAATGCTTAATTTTGCAAATGTTCATCAGTAAGAATGAAGGTATTTCATATTAGCATAGGAACAGCAGTGCTACACAGAAATTATTCAGAAAATGCAGAACATATATATAGATATTTACTATTGACTCCTAGAACGCAGTTAAAACCAAATTGTTATTTTCACAGAAAATAACAAGTGTCACAAGAAAATAAAAGTGTTGCATTGTTACTGATGAAAAGCAAGATCTTCAGCCAGGACTATACATATAATAGCTAAAACTTAAAGTTAAGCTTTACAACTAAAACATCCTGAAGTCCATTCATAATGCCACATTGCCTGGAAGAAATCTTACTGTTAAAAAACATATTCACTAAACTTTTCACATCTCAAAGCATAAAGTCCTTAAAGACTCACTGGAGCCTCATCAGTTCTCAGAGGTCTTTGTAAGGGTCTCCTGTGTTTAATTAACCTGTTTGTACTGAGATTCCCGCAGACACCCCAGACTCAGCAGAGCCACTGCAGGTTCAGCGTTTGCAGCACAGCCCAGGCAGTGCCAGGGCTGCCCAAAAGGCACCTGAGAGAGCAGAGGCCATACCCCACACACCTGGCAGTGCTGCCTTGGGCACCACCACCCAACACCAGGGAGCAAATGAGGTACGTGAGCTAATTAGCAATCCCAGCACAATGTGTGCAGTGGGGACAAGTTGTTTTCAAGGCCTCTGCCAATTATGCCACTGTAACAGGCATGGAAATACCAAGGCTGAAGTGTGTGGTGATATTGGTTCACCTCTTGTTTGCTTCCTCCCCTGTGTCGCTGGTGTCAATGTCTCTACAGATGCAGGACAAGGTGCTGAACCCATTTTGTGCTCAATATTCTGAATTCAAGAGAGTCACAGACATGATGAAACTGGCCAAAATGCTGAGACTACTGATCTGAGAAAGTCTCTCCAGGGCTGGAGTCCCAGAACAAACAGCCAAGGGAAGTCATTAATCGGTTCCATACATCATTTAATACTTACTCTCTGTACTCTGGTGACATCCAATGGCTAAAAGCGTAATAGATGTTTCTTCAGTTTCAAAGAGCAGTTAATCCAAGTTTACTTTTCATTTTTTTTCAGTAGAGAAGCAAAAAAATAGTCAAAAGAAATCCTCTAACTATAGTGACACCCATGTATTTTCAGGGGGAAAAAACAGTAATTATAATTTAACAGCTGTGAGCCCTAGTGTTAATTTGCCTAAGTCTACTTTCCCACCCATTCTACAGAATTTTTCAGTAAGCAAAACCTATGAAGGTTTTGCTTAACCTTCAAAGTTTTAAAATTTGCCCATTTCCAGCAAAATGGTCTTTTTTAAGAGACTGGCCCAATTCCAAAATGTATTTTAGAGCCCCATGTCATCACTACTTTCAGCACAATTTTTCCTGTCAAAGAATTAAAAGTTTGACCAGGAAGGAATGAAACCCCAGGAGTAATCCTGAAAATTTCCATCTCACTAACTGATGTGCTTGAAGATATGCACATGCTCAGGCATGCCTGTAAATGGCAGCACTCTCTCACAAACTGGTTCTGTAATTAGTATTGCTACATTTCTAACTACAGCCAATACCTTCACAAAAAAGACCTATTTAACTACAGAAATGTCAAAATAATTTGGTGTCTCACAGAAACTATTTTAGAGAGGAAGCACAGATAATACTTGCAAAAAAGTTTTCATAAATTCTTGTGGAACTATAGCAATGAAGAGGAACTACTTTTGTTCCATCTTGAATTTTTAATAAATTTCCCATGCATTTTGAAGTGAAAGCATCTCCATTTCTAGCTCATTTTATCAAGAAATAGAATAATGATGGTGCATCAACATGAGAAACAACCAAGTAATTTTAAAAATCTGAAGTTATTATTTGAATTAAAAAACCTATTTCTTAATTAAGTCATGGGGATTTCAACATATAGCATGCTTCCCCACACTTAACAACCACTTCTCATGTTTCTCTTACAACATTCCATAGCAAATGTTAAAAGAAGAGGAGCTGCCAAGCCATAATATCTGTCATAAGGTAAGAGATTGTATTTTGCCTTCCTGCTGATTTGTCCCAATGACAGTACATCAGTGCACACCTTTCCATTTCAAAAATTGCCACTAGTATTGAAGAAGCTTCAAATAGGCATAGACACAGCAAGGAGGTTTAAACTAATAAGGAAAATCGCAAATTGATATAGATTGGCCATGGATTTTGCACAATTACCTAGTTAAAATTGGTTTTTATGTTACAGAAGGTACTACTTTTACATCATTATAAGTCTTCAGTTAAATTTCATTTTCTCCATAGCCAAGAAATATGAGCCTTTAATCATTACACCATAGCTTTAGCAATGGGTCATGAGTGAAATCAGATTATTTGTTTCAGTTCAACAACCATGGAATGAGACTCTGCAGAGCAGAGTACAGGAAAATGAGAAATACGTTATTCTTATTTGCAAAGGAAGAAAGCAAAGGTTTATTGTGATAGGCAATTGCTGAGAGAGAGCTGGAGATTTTGGTAATGTATGTCACTGCTGATATGGCTTATAGGTATCAGTAAAAGTTAAATAATCAAAAGCAATGCTCTCCTTTGCAGAATAAAAGAAATGCCTGCAGTACATGTTTGAGAAAAATGAGCCTCTGGTAATTTCTAAAGTCAACCATGCCTCAAATCAATGAGCTGAAAAACCTTGCGGGAAGAAATGATCCATTGCAACCACGGTGTTTTAAAAAAATTTCACTCTCATCAAGATTGCAAAATAAAAAGTTTTTTAAGTGCATGCATATACATGAATATATTCTTATCCATACATATACTACCTCTATTGGCATTTTATTTCTATTCTGACTTTTCGTCTCATATCTGTTATTTCCTGCTGTATCTCCTGAAAATGTTGCACTTTAACTCATCACCTTTTCTGAACATCCATCACCACTCCTGCAGTAACACAGTGAAACTCAGAAGAGGTTCCTCAGCACCTTGGGCACCTGCCCCCTCCAACAGCTCTGTCGGTGCACATAAGTGACTTGTGCACATTGGAGAGGTTGTGCAGTATCAGAGGGATCTACATAAACCCCACATTTAGCTTCCTTTACTGCTTGAATTCTCCAGTCAAACTTTACATGCAAATTGCTTACTTTGTCATTATGAATGGAGGGAGAGCCAGATGTTCTCCTGTGCATGCTTCACCCAAACACACTGCAGCATGCCAACACTTCTAAGTAGCTTATCTTGAGTCTCCACTGTTGTTATATGACTGCAACAGGTACATAAGTTAAAACTGATCTGAGTATTTCTTATGAAAGCATCAATATGGGTTAGTTGTACATGAGAGATGCTGAGAAAACGTTCCTCCACGGGACAGATGCAAGAGCAAGTGACTTGCAGACTGAGAGGCAAACACCTAACCTCTGTCACTCTGGTTCCGTAGGCTGTGCAGGAAGCACTTGCTCAAGAAGGTCCCTTTTTAATATTTGATCAAAAAAAGCAAAGTCAAATTGTCAGTGTAAACAGTAGGAGATGCAGGTGTAGTTTGGGTGTTTGGGATTTTTGGTTTGCTTCATTTTAATCAAGACACTGGCTGTTAATAACTGGGGGTATCTCTCAACTAGCAAGTGGATTAATGCCTCTGATTAATTTCACACAGATTATTAAAACAGCTAAAAGAACTCAAATTACACCTACAGTTTTAGTTGAATATAAGAATTCCACATGAAATTACTTGACTTCTCCTTTTGGGGGAATTCTCAAAACCTGAATACACCATCTGAAAAAGAGATCAGTTGGGTTCACGAAGAAGGCAAGTAAAGGGAACACAGCTCAGTCAAACACAAAAACAAGTCCCACTGCTCAAATACTTGTCTGAGGAATACCAGCACTAATGCATTTATAAGTGCTGCATGTATATGCAGTACTCTGCTAATACAAAATAAAAATGATAAGAACATCCCAATACAGGAAGGATAAAACTAATTACAAAAGGGTAAAGGATACACAAAGCAGTTCCTGTTACCATGGAAAAATTCACCTTTGAGGACAATAAGATTTCTTCACAGCTCCAAACCATGGAACAAAATTCCATTCAGTCAAGGAACCACTCAGATTTCAAGTCCGAAATCTAACCCATAGATGATCCACACTGATTTGGGTTATTTTATTTAAAAGTAAACTGTATTTTGAAAAGGGCATGTAGTGCATATTCTACTGGTATGATGGCTTTCACATTGAACATATTATGATTAAAGAATAAATGTTTGTTCAGGACAGTCAATTAGAGAAATTACATACTTTAATTAAGCTGTGTTCTTACTTCAAAGTAATTCTTGATTTCTTCCTTAAAGCAGATTAAATTTTCAGTCTGCTGTTACATAGATATTTCTGATGTTCTGGAACACCCTTACTCAGCAGGGCTGAGTTGCAGCACCCCCTCTGCTGTGCACCAGTGTTTCTGAAGTCAGGCTAAGTGCATGCTGGTTTCATGTAATTAATAAAATGTGTTAGCTTCACATCAGTAACCTCTGAATTCTGTAGAATTTCTTCACAATAGAAACATTCACAAAACTGAAAAGCTTTCCTTTATGCTATTATATATAAACATATGGATATATATGCCAAGTGTCTCCCAATTTTAAATTGGGAGCATATTATGGAGGACATTGGCACAGAATAATTTCTTGAATCAGGGCCACATTTTTGTACTTCATGTAATGCTACTTTTTCACCTAATTTGATAAAAAGAGCCCAGCATGATACTAGGTATTTGCATTGTTGAAGAGGAGCCCTTCTCCAAGAGAGAAGAAATAAGGCTTTGTGACCACTGCCTTCATTTAAAAACAAACAAAAAAATTCCACAATTCAAAAAAAAAAAAATATAAAAAACAAACGTGATAAGGCAAGGACTGATGGATGAATCACACACACAACCATCTTATACTATTTTTCTATATTTCCTCATCCTAAACTATGGGTAAGGTGAACAGCAGTAGTGTCTCAAGAGACAGCAGAAATTCCTTAACCTACCTGACTGGAAAGGGGAACTGCCAAGTTCATATTTGTAATGACTTTTAAGAAATTTGGGTGGAAATCTGGATTAGAGCATATTTGGTATTAATTGTTCTTGTAAAACTCATGAACCTTGAAAATGTCTGTGAACATTTTAAGCTGCGAAGTGAGTTTCCAAGACTAATTTGTGTTGCAATGTCCAAGACAGAATTAAAAACAGATGTTTTAGGTCTGTCTGGGGATAAAAGTCTTCTGAACGATTAATGATATTGCCAAAATAAATAAATATGTGGTCATCTGCTAAAACTAAATATATATAAACACATAACCCCAAACCAAAGTATAAACCCTGTGAAAATATCAGACAGATTAACAAACTAGGCAGTGCTGAAACATTTGTTTTAGGACACCAGAACATGGTAAAACTCTCTTTTATAGTGAAATGATTAGATACTTAGTGGTGCTACCACATACAAAAAAATACATTTGGGAAAAACAAAAAAGTCATTGAGATCTGGACTCTGTTAGCTAAGGATAAAAACAGGCTATCAATTTATTAACACTTAGAAGCACTTTATTAGCACTTAAAAGGTGCTTTTATTTTCACAGGGATATTGACTTTGAAAAGAAAATCAGAATATTTTTTTTTAAGTGCAGATATTTTAGAATTCTGGCAAGAAAAATGAAATCCTAAATTAAGTGCATCATTATATTTAATTTCTGTAATATTAAAGTAACAAATTCAGTATACCCTAAATTAATTGCAAACAGAGAAACTGGCAGAATAAAGCATCCTACCATCCAATAATCCCTATAACTTTTAACCAGAATTCTTATAAAAACATAAACCAAAAATCAGTTTATGACCATTTTTGTAGTGAATTCATGTCATGTGTTTTGCAAAAGGAATTACTTGTTCTAGGATCTCTCCTGCTCTTAAAATTTTCTCATTCTGTGTAATTACCAAAAAATACAACTCTCCTAGTTATGACTTGAAGAAACCAATTAATTTCCCAAATACTTATTGGATTTAAACTGTTCAAGCACATTTTCTAAGATAAGAAAAATTTTATTTATGAAAGCATACCTAGGATGTAAACATCAAAAAAATCTACACATTAGCATTTTCTAGTGGAAAGCATGTTTGCTGGATGAGTGGAGAGCTGCAGATAAAAATAGTGGATAAAGGCAACCAGGTAAATGGAAGGATGAAAAATACCTAATCTGGGAATGAGAACTGGTATTTTCTCCACTGCTGATTTCCAAGTCCAAAAGCCGTAACCTCCATAGTAGAATGCCATGACCTTGCTCCACAATGGAGTTCTGTTGTGCCATTGAAGTCTTTAACAAAGTTTTCACCCACTACACTACTGCTGGATGAATGCATTAGCAGAAAAACAAGACACACAGCTGGGTCAGTCTCTTCCAGCAAAGATTGCTCTCCTCTGACCAGTGAAAAAGTCAATTAGCATTGACACTGGAAGCACAACCTGTAGGTTTCAGGTCAGACCACAGTAGACTAATAAAATGAAAAAAACCTCCACTTTCTGATGGTGTTAGCTGCAGAAAATGGGGTAGTTACGAGCTGCAGCCCTTGTGCTATAATCCAGCTGAAACCATCAGTCAACCCAGCATGTCTAAAGTTTCAGGCACCTCAGTACTCTCCAGTCAGTCACTCTGCAGCACAGAGACACATTCAGTCACACATTTTGTGATAAAAACAACCCAAAACCTGACCTTGGGAAAAAAAGTCTTCTACAAGAACTTCAGCACTACTGGAAAGCTGTTTAAGTGATTGCTATTTGTAAGTAAACAACCTCATAATGATAGGCAGGAATTAGTCCATTCTCCAAATGTTGGACTCACTGACATTTGTCAACAAACACCAAAGCTACAGGCATGTCTGGTTCAGGGACTAGGAAAACAAAGGGAAGAGGAAAAATGAGATCTAGATTAACAATCTTCCCTTCAGCTGGTCTAAAGACTTTCAACTCAAATCAAGTTTTGTGGTGACCATTCTCAGGACCCCTCATTTCTCCAAGGAGCAAGCAGCATGCAGCTGTGGAGAGATGCTTACAACAAAACTCAGCATGGAAATCACAGAACTGTTGGATCTCAAGAATCTGAAGTTTTTGAGCTTTCTGTGCTTTCTGAAAGAAATCCCCTTGAGAACACAGCACTGGACCTGAAACCTTGGAGAAGATTTGTAAATGTAAATAGTAAGTTAGAAATTACAAATATGTAGTGAGTTAGATGTGTGTATTTTCACTGAGTGATGGGTTTTAAATGAGGTTTATACAGTATAGTGGTAGCTATAAGACAAGATGGAGAATTTTGGGTGGTGTCTTTCCTTCTTGTTCATCTTCTCTTCCTTTTCTTCACAGAACTTAGGTAGTTACTTTTGGATTGGTCAGTCTAAAGTCACTCTAAGGGTCATGGGAATCTATTATTGGGTTAAAAGTATAAATAATAGAGGTGTTAAACTGTTATTGGTCTGTTTAGCTTTAAAAGGTCTTGTAGCAGGCTCAGCTGGGGCCATTTTTCCTACTTCTAGCAAGCAGCTAGACTTGCTGCTATGCTTTCTGTAATTTCTGATAAGAAACAATAAACATCCAAGTCCGAACACGTGAAATCATCTCAAGTGCCTTTCTAATAATCCTGGCTCCGAGAACTGAAACAGATGAGACTGATGACAAGCCACTAATTAGTGGTGCAGTAAGCCCAAACTCAATCTTACACAGAACCATAAAACCAGTTAAGTCTTGAAATCTCTAAAAGTCACCATGTCCCACCTCCCACCTGAAGCAGGGCCAACTTCAGAGGCTGATCAGGTGCAGCACAATCTGTTCTGCTTAAATGTAAGTGCCAATGAAAATCCCACAATCAACTCCACTGGTTTTGCTATACATCTACATATTCATCTCCCTGTAATGAGTCTGAACCATTTGTACTGGTGAGGAACTACCAACATGAGTTGGGTCACCAATTCCTCTTGGCGACATCCAGGAGACACTGACACACAAGTTGAAAGGTTATACAGGTTAACAGATTCAGAATACCCATAATTATTTTGATATTCCTCTACACACACAACACCTTCCAACAGTCACTGACTTGTTGAAAAATTTGTGTTTGTGAATGATTTTGATTTTGCGAATCAAAGTTTTTTCCATGCTCAAGATACAAAACTATGAAGACAAACTATAATTATACAACTCTTTACTACAATACATAATTTTAAGACAGTTATCTATTCACAGGAACAAGAAGAAGAAAAATATATCCTTAACTGTAGATGTTCAAGCATCAGTGACAGGTTAAATACAAGATGCATCCTCAAAACCTACATTCTTACATTGAAGGTTATCTTTTCTGATACAATACTTGCAATTATGAAAGATAGCTTTCTACAAATCCTCCTCTGTCCCTCACTTTGTAGGGGCTGAGGGGGAATTCTTTATTTTCTCCCCTGCAGCTGATGACTTGTAGATTTAACTGAACCTCTAAATGAACAGGCATCAATGAATTTCACTCACTTCATTGTTTTGAGTTCTATGCAACTGATTATTTTCCACAATGCAGGAAGAGGCAATGGATCACTGTCATGAATTCTTGAAAACTTTTAAGTACTGTAGCATCAGTTTCAATTCTGAACTCACATTACAGGAGGAATTTAACTTTTATTTGTTTGGAGAGCAACAAAATAGAGAATGAAATGGGAAACAAGGTAAAAACATCAAGCAAATGCAAGGAATAAAGAGGCAGACAAGAAAACCATGCAGACAAGAGAACCAAGTTCAAAAGAGCCCAGGGCAGTGATTTAGAGGAAGAGCCACAGATGTTGATCACCCACCCTGGCAGCAGACCAGCATTTGCAGAGAAAGGCAATGTGGCCAGATTTGGAGCTACATCACCTTCAGCCCTCTGCATTTCCACCACTGTTTAGTGAGCAAATACCACAAGAAATGCACACAACTGCACAGGTGGACACATGACCCTGCTTGCCAAGGACATGCTGCCTCTCTCTCTTGCAAAGCTGTAGTTTGGAGCACTCCAAATTTCTCTTGCAACCAGTCACTGCTGCCACAAAATCCTCTTATGTGCTGGAGGCTTCAGTGAGCTCAAACACCAACAGTATCACCAAGCCCTGTCAGTGGCACTGGCATTACACATTAGGCAGCTTGTCTACATTTAGTGCTACACAGGGAACTGCTTTAAAGGAAGACAAATGTAGCTAACCTGTGAAGGTTGGATACTTACTGGAAGACGAATTCTAGAATAAACACACGTGAGAGCAGTAAGGCAGATAGGCTTTTTAGCCATTTCATCTCAGCTCCATTTGCATGTTACACCATTATGTACTTTAATAAAACTTGGCAAGAAAATCTTTCAGCAAAGTAACAGTTGAGCTGTGTTTGCATGCCCCACAGGAGTCACACAAAGACTGATGCTCTCACTAATGTATATAAATGACTGCCTGAAGGTTGCACAGATGCTCCACTGTGCATCTGCACAGATGATGTGGTCATTTTGAAAAGCCTTTTCCCAATCTGTTACAGAATACCTGTTTCTAGCTTCCTGACTTAGGGAATAAGCTTCAGTATCAAATGGCTCACTGATAATTGCCTCATGTTCAATCTGTTACGAATATAATGCATGATACTCCTGCCTCACTTTGAGGAACAGTGGCACATAAAGCAGTAGCATTTAGGTAGATGATAAACATGGCAATTTAGTACGCTTTGGAGTCTGCACTTTACTTCCTCCACACAAGTCATGCAGCTTT
The DNA here is from genome assembly GCA_013397375.1 of Toxostoma redivivum. NCBI lineage: Eukaryota > Metazoa > Chordata > Aves > Passeriformes > Mimidae > Toxostoma > Toxostoma redivivum. The sequence goes on along the minus strand of VXBI01002363.1, from coordinate 34,790 downwards.
TAAAAAGTGATAAATTTTCCCTTCCAACATAGCTCCAACCATACTGCCTGTGAGCACTAATTACAGACTAATCAATGGTAGCCCATACTCCTTCCTAAATGGTTTACAAAGAAGGAATAATAAAAGCCTACTGCAAATGGAAACAGATTATCTTATTATCATAGATTCTGGGTCTGCATTCAACTGTTTGCTATCAATGATAACAAGAATTAATCCACAGTAAAAATTTCTTTGCTCTATCCACTCAGGTAGAAGAGAAAATTGGGTATTTACTGGTTATGTATGGAGGGTTGAATGCAAGAGTTCTCAAAGACAACCTTCATCTAGCAGCAAAATGATTACTAATAAAAAAATAAAGACAATGAATTTAAGATAACAGGGACAGAGACTTGTTGCATATATCACTGCTATTTTCACATTATTCCATTTGCATCCAATGATTTACAATGACTTGGGAGCCAAAAATGTCCCTTATAACAGACAAAGCTGCAATAAAAGAGAAGGATTAATTTCACACAGTTACACTACACTTTCTCTAATTTTTCAGATATTCTGCTACTCTTACCTTAAAATTTTGGTGGGAAAGAAATCATGTCTTCAAAAACCCCTGGTATACATAAACATAACTTTTATTGCTGCCTATACTGCTAATTTCAAGGGTGTGATTGTTACCATGTCTGAAAACACCATCTATGTAGCACTGGGTACATAAAAGCTTTCCAAAAGGTGCCATGAAATGGCATCTTATACAGTGCAAAGGAGTCTGATGTGAAGGGCACCAGCTTGCACAGAGGGCACAGATGAGACAAAAGAGCACCACCTGATAAAGAGGATGGGCACACAGGAAGGAGAGAGAAAGGGAAGGGAGCAGCACCATCCTGATGCAGCAAAATACTGCCAGCCCTTCTGTGGCTGCCTGGTGAACAAACAGAAGTTGGTCTCAGGCAGAAGCACTGACCTTCACGCCGTGGTTTTGAAATGATGTTTGGCTTTTTATTGTGCCCACAACTCCCACATCTTTCCCTTCTGTCTGTGTGCTCACACACACCTCAGTGTTTGCAAACAAGGTCCTCCTCACAGGGAGGATCCAGAAGTGCTGCTCCCAGGTTGGGAGAATTATGGTTCTGATGCCTTAGCCGTGAAACAGGTTGTCTTGACAGCCTATGTTTATTCTGCAGAGGTTTGGTTTCACTCAGAATGTCTTTTTATTTATTTATTTTTAAAGTACAGTTTTCTTCAAATGTATATGTAGATTTGGATTTCACAGAAAGCTGACGATGAGTCAACAGCTGCAGGTGATAAAAGCCCATATTTCTGTCACAAGAAAAAATGTTAATAACTTGACTATTTTGTAGAAGACAGGAATGATTTGCAACTAAACTGGGTTTCGAATGCATCTAAATTAAGAACTCATCTGCTATGTAAGAACTGCATCAAAATAATTACATTCCTCCTCCAAAAAAAAGGAAAATTATTATTTGAACATATATCCAGATGTGGATCTGACTAAAGTTACTTTGTTTCACTGAATAATCTTAAATATTCAATATTGTAACATATGTGCATACTGAAATCTCTCAAATATTTACCATCTAACCACACTTGGCCAGAAACACTTTATATATGTAAAAGCTAAAAACCAATTTAAAAGGCAATTCGTTAAAGTTTGCATTGAAAATGGTGCACAACTTCTACTTTTCCTGCCTGTTTCCCTATCTGAACATGAGACAGACAATATAATATTGGTTCAAAGCACACTGAATGAGGTGACACATTATTATATCACTTGTAAATTTACAGTACACAAGTTCAACAAGATTTATACTGTACACAACAAAAGCTATGTGTTATATGCTATTTCTGCCATAAGGATTATTACTAAAGTAATGTTCTCACCATGAAAGTAGTATAATTAGTAAACATTAATTGCAGGCATAAATAGCTAAGGCAAATGCCCCCAGAATAAATTGCCAATTATTTTCAACCATTTAAAGTAATATCTCCTGTATTTTTTAAGGGCTATGCCTGTTAATTATAAATTGCATTTCTTTTTTCCTCTATTTAACAAAAATGAGTCAGTCATAGGGTAATCTTTGTTCAAAAATAAACACACACAGAGACATCAATACGTACAGTAAGTTTATTCTTTCTCGTTTTTCTAGGGGCCACATGGCAGCAGCCCAACTAACCAATTAAAACAAAGATTTAAAATGGGAGTTGGCAAACCCATAATTTTTGGGTTTTATAAAGCAGTGATAGTATCAAGAACAAACACATTGAGCATGAGTTAAACGCAAGAAGGCAAAAGTAAAATCTCTGATAATTGATACCTAAGCACTGCTTTGGGAGAATTACCTGTGAACTTAAAATCACCTTGAAGCTTATAAATGTCTTGTAAGATTGTTTGTACTATCAAACCTATCTAATAAGGGCAAAGTGCATGGTGACCACTGTCAAACTAACTGTTCAATCAAGAATCAGTAAGTAAAAGGCATTAGCTCTGTTATGCTCCATTGCATACAGTTACATCTTTGGTAACTGCCCCGTGGGAGTTTATGGATCCTACATGACCCCTGTCGAAACTCAATTGACTTCTTCCCTGCAAATTCTATTAGAGTTGGTCCCTGCATCACTACCCACAATAATCAAGAGCAGAGAGACTGATTTATGTATAAGCATTCTGTTTTAGTCAATAGAATATAAAATAGATGAGGTTGCAAGATGGCTCTTTAAAAAAAATTAGTCAACTGCATCTCATTTTGTATGACAAAAAAAAGATATTTTAAATCTTTAGTTTAAAAACTAGAAAAGCTTCAGGAACAAAGGGAAGGGGAAAGGAAAAATATTTTTGTCTAAATATTGGTCCTTCAAAAAGCACCATAATTCACAAAAAAAATTCATAAACAACTAATGTAGTATGCAAATGTAACTGCTCCGAAGTTTAGTTACAGCAAGAAGTATTACTCTTACAGATTTTGAAAGTTCCTAGTAGGAGCAAAAGTGAATAATTTATTGAGAAAGCATATGCTATTTATCAGCAAGTTTAAGTATCTGCATTGACCCTTTTACAGGGCTTGGAAACCTTAAACAAAGAGCCCCAAATCCTTAATTTTCCTGAAGTTATTTACTTTTCTCTGCTATAAATATTTAACACTGTTCAACTTCTCAGCTCAGCTTATATTTTTAAGACATTAAAACTGACCAACAACCTAAAGTCTTTATAACATGGAATGCTGGTAAAACAAAGGCATTAACAGAACTTTAGGTATTTCTTTTTCCATTATCCTCCTGAATTTCTACAGTTTAAATCATCCTACAAGGAAGGATCCAAGTAGCTTTATGTATGGAAGTTGCCCTCATCATTATGAAACTTCTAATAAAATCTTCTGAAAATAATTATCATATGATGAGAAGTACATACTTAGAGAAGAAAAGCAGGTAAGTTTAATTAGCCAAATTATCCTACTCTAATACACAGGACAATGAAAGCAAGAAACACACCAGCTATCAGTTTCATGAACACACCAGCTATCAGTTTCATGGAAATCAGAGAATGATTGAACATAACCACACTCAAAGTTCAGAAGATTATGAGGAAGGTTATACAAGTTAGGAAGGGACCATTCTCAGGAATGTTTACATGTATGGAAAACAGAAGGGCAATATAACACAAAATGCAAGAGATAAACAGACTACATCAAAACCACAAACATTTGACCACTGCTAGTTTAAATGCACTTTGGAAGCAATTTGAAGCCATGCAAAGATAGTCAGATTTCAAAGAGTAAGATAATTTAAACACTTGAACAAGATATCTACATAGAAGCTCTGGAAGAGTTAAGCAGCCAATGTAGAAAGTGAAGGGAAGGATTTGATCAGTCCCAACCACAGGAATTATGTACCTACAAAGCAGAGATTAGAAAACCTGCAAATACAGCAGAATTGATACTGAGAACAGAGCCTTGCATAGGTTGACTTCACTATCCCAACAGCAGAACCCCTTTGCTGGTTTGTTTTGAATGGATAAATCCTTCCATTAAATATATTAGCTACAACCTAATTTTAATCACAGAGCAACTAATATCTCTCTGAGACTGGAGAAGTCAAGATGCATCTCTCAACCAGGCTTTTTTCACTGTAGCTTCATGAATACGGAACATGTCTGTCTAAATCAAATTAATCTAAAATTTGGACAAAAGACAGGAAAAGCTAAATTCAGATAAATACATACTGGGTGTCAGAAAACCACATATTTACAGCAAGTTTTTCTTCAAGAACAAATCTTACAGTTTTTAGCCAAAATGTGCAGTACCTATATGACCATAAGCCTCCACCTCCAAAGATTTCAACATTTCGTCTTCCTCCAGTGGTGTGCAGGTGTTTCAATACCAAAAAAATATCTCGGATGTGACCAGATCAGCTGGTAACCATTCCTCAGCTACATACATAGAAAGTGGTCTTCTTGAAATACTTTTCTGCACAACAAACTCCTCTACCCTTGCTCTCTCTCACATCTCACCCCTCCATCCCAGCAAACTGCAGCACACACGGTCCATTACACTACTGGCCAGTGTGCTGTGCCACCCCACTCAAACTAAAGCACACACATTCCTCCAGGCAAACTTCTCCACTTAATGCTCCATCTCAGCTACTTCAAATTTTTTATCTAACAGCTCTGCAAAACCCTGAGCAGAGGAACCCAGCCCCTCCTGAGCCTGATGGAATTCACCTTCACATGATGTCATTGTATTTCCTTCTATAAACTTAATTAACAAAGCAAGCCATATTCTAACAAGAAAAAAACTGAGCAGAAAAAACCCTTTCATACTTTGAAAGTATGAAGGCCTTAAGTAAGGAACTATTTATTAAAGCCCCTACACTGGCATGAATTTCAATTCATGTAAGGTAGAGTTACTGAGACAAAGTAAGTGAGTGAGACAGTACAGTTAGTGAGACCAAGACTGGGAGTAAGATCAAAACAGTAACAGTAGAAAAAAAATTGTGTATTTGCATATCTTTAAATTCTTTGAAGTATCATGAATAGACCATTCTTTAAAAAATACCTGCAACAGATATCTGCCATAAATTAAAAGCAAACAAAAAGTGCAACTTCAAGTCTCATTTTAAATTTGCCTCACGGAGAATATTTATTAATTGCACTTATAAAATATACTGCTAATAAGCCTCTGTCACACAAAGTATTTAATATCCATGCAAAACTTACTACTTTCATCAAAATAAAAAGTAAAATACAACTAAAAATTCACTAAAGCCACATGACAAAAACTACACAGTGTTTGCATATGACAAACATTACAACCTTTAAAAGAATATATAAATACTTCAGACTGCCTATGAATCTTGGAATTTTATCCATTTATTTGGAATAGCTAACACAATGATGGCAGCAGTCGTGGGATGCCTAGAATGTCCAAATTTCCCATTTATAGTCACTACTACACTTTCCATACTTTAAAGACTGATTACAAGTTTAAATCTTCTTTTTAAGGAAAAAAAATCCTGCTTCAGTGGAAGAATGACCACATCAAAGCCAATCATTATGTTGGCACAAATACAGTTTTCTTAATGAAAGAAATTAAGAAGAATACTTAATCTGAATCAATTTATTGCCCAAGACTAAATATATTACCCAGGATTAATGTACTTAACTTGAAACAGAATTATCTTTTTTTTCTACTATTATAAGTACACTCTTGAAAATGTCTTCATTTTGTAATCACAGATGACTTTTCACAGACAAACAGTCTCAAGTCTGTTTTTTTTTAATGCAGTACTGTATTTGAAATATCAGTTGCACAACAAAAGAAATTCTAATACTTGGACACAAAGTTTTCTCTGGCAAACTAAAGCTGCCCTTTCTAAACCAAGAAATGCTTGTGGGACTCCAAATGTTGTCAGCCACCATGCAGTGCTGTAAGGGCCACTGATACTCAACCTGGTGAGTAGTACCATAGAGGCTGCATCACTGTGTGAACACCTGACAAATAACTTGGCATCTGAGGGATGAAAACCCTACAATTTAGCAATTAGGAGCAAAACTCCTAAAATCACCAAAAGACTACTTAGGACTTTAAAAGAAATGTTATTCTTAGCATAGTTCACAATTTTGGTCAGTCTGCACTAGTCAAAATCTAAGTTTTATTCTACCAAAAGTACTTCACCCTTTGTCTTTTGGAACCAAACCAATCCAGTTTTCAGGCTCAAGATCCATGCCTTAGGCATAGAGCTAAAGTTTATTTTCATTAGTTTCCAAAACATTCTGAATTTTGAACAAATCTGAAAATGCACACAGATATTTGTATGCATTTAAAAGTTACTAGTTTTGCTCAGAAGTAGAGTTGCAACAAATACCTAACTCAACAAAGTTAAGAGAGTTTGAAACCCAGCCTTTATGTTTTGTTTCTCGCATAAACCCCATGCCAAAGAGTAATTGGAAACCATAGTCCAGATACTTGTCACGACTTTGTGCCCTGCAGAGCACCCAAAAGCTGGGTTAAGTGCTGTGCTGCTGGCACCCAGAGAACAACACATCCTCATGGCTGACCTCTTATTAAAATAACACCCTGCCGGCTTCTTCTGAGGAAGCCCTTATTCATTCATAACAGGTACACAAGAAACAAAGAGTTCACTTCCCATGGAGTTTTGAAGAAATCAAAATTGTCTCCTCTAATAGGACCATTCTCATAGTTCAGATCAGCAGACACACTGCATGTGATGGACTATGAATACAGATGACTTGCAGCTGTAAACACATCTTGGAGTACTCCCTATAATCTTTGAATAAATTTGCATTTATTGTCATTGATTTGGATTGTTCTGTATGAGAGGACAACCACAGCATCAGCTTAGATAATAATTCTAGTGTATCTAAAATCAAACATGCATGAACTACCACAAAAATTCATGTAAAAAATTACCATTAAAATTCATAACTGACTCGTGGGAAAATGGGATCCATGCAACATCAGAAATAGCTAAGGAAGTTGTAAAATAAACATAATTTAACAAACAGACCCAGGATAATTTGCATACGATGAAGCCCAGATCCAACACCTAAAGGAAGTAAACCTAAAGGAAGTAAAAGCCAATGTTCATATACTAATTAAGAAGAAACAAAGCATAGTTTGCTCTGTTTCTTTTTTAGTATTAGCAAGACGGCTTCTGGATAAAAGGGGAAAGCTTGAGGCTTTTAACCACATTGCACCTGATGGGAACAGGCAATAGAATGAGTGAGCTATCAATCTTACCCTATCCTTGGGCCACCAGTTACTGCCAGGCTGCCAAGTCCTAGCCATGATGCATATACCCAGTTCTTTAGCTCCACTTAGTTCCAACAAAACAGGGTTTCTTAGACATCCCTGCAACCATTTCTGCTGAGTCATTTCTGCAACAATCTACTGCAATGCTTTTTTCCCCCCAGTGTTACTCTAGAAGGCCAGCTGAAATTTCTAATTATTTCAGGATACTCCAGCCAGGCTGTGGAGGGCAAGGTTTGGTATGCAGAGTCTACCTTTACTTCATCAAGTGCTCTAACTCACAAACATTTCTGGATGCAATTACAGGCAACTGGAAATCAGTGCAGTGAGCCAAGACAGATGCAATGTTCACACTGTTCTGAAAGACAAGCAGCAGAATAAGATTTCTCCTGTCAATCCTGAAATAACACAGCATAGTGGAATGGCACATGGCTGAAGGGTATACTGCAGTCCTGCTACTTCCAATCAAGATATTAGTGGGGTGGAAGAGAGGTTTGTGCATCTTTAAGGCACATGTTTAAAGGACACATGAAATAGAAGGATGCTTAGTACATCAGGAGGTAATGCATTCTTCACTGTTCTATTTTGTGGTAAGCTTTGGGGTTTTGTTTTTTTAAATAGCATGTAATCTGGGGTTCAACAAGACATCATATAAGAGGGGACATTATGACAGCTCCAGATGAGGTAACGTCCCATTGTTAACTAAAATTGGTCTATTCTCTCAATAATCAAAAAAAAGGTTTAACTATCCTCTGCAGAGGCAACAGCAGCAGCACCCATATCATGTGGTTCCCCTCAGCTTTCAGTTCTTGAGCCTACTCTTCTGTGGACTCCTGTGCTCCACAGACTTTTCCTTAAAATGGCAGGCACATTCTCTTTTAAAAACATATTTTATTTTGCTCACAAACATGATTGCTCTTGCATTATTTTAGCCTAGGTTCCCCTACATTTTTCAGCTTTTACAGCTGAAAAACGCTCTCCCCTACTAGTCAGCAACAGATGTCCTTCACCAGAATTGTTACCTTTTTCATTTGTTTTTTCGAAGAGTAGGATGCTACTTGTTACCACAGAACAGCTGAAGAATACATGATGCTATTTCATGATGCAAACTAGTCTAAGGAAAATAGTTCTGAATTGCAAAGTTAAAGCTAAATAAAAGTTCTGTCCTTCTCTATGGCATACCAACTTCTTTTTTCCTTCTGGTGTATATGACAACCATGAAGAAAGAATATCTTTTAACTAGAACTGGCACTGAATTCAGCTTCTGAAAACTACTTCTGGCAGAAGGTAAGACAAAACTCCTGTAACATTCAATTCCCTTAAATCCATACACATATAAGAGATCTGTGAGCAGAAAGAAAAACAGCTGGCGAAGACTTTTTTTATCAAATCAATCTTTCCTCTCACAAGTGTGTCACATGATCATATAACTGTTCCACTCTACTCTGTATACTTTAAATTAATTCTGAGCCACCAAAACCATTTCACAGAAAATTCTATGATCACCAAAGTGATCACGTAGAGACAAATGATGTGAAAATACTGTTGTTCAAAGCAATCACAGCTGATATAGAGAGATTTTTCAGAGCCTAACATCCTTCATAATTCCAGTTCTTTGTAGTCATTTTGTTTCTCATTAGCAAATTCATTTCTTAGCTGGCAGAGTAATTGACAAATGCATCAAGCATCAATAGTCAGACCAAGGAAATACTTATTTCTCAGGTAGGTATAGAGCTTTAGATGATAGTTCATACCTACAGCAGTTTTAAACACTTTAGCATAAGAGGTTCCCAGTTTAAGACCACCTTCTAGTCACAGAGTAGCTTGTGGTCATTGTTTACATTCTGCTAAACAATTCCCAATAAAACAGATCTATCACTGGAAGATAACTTTTCATTTCAGTGTTGACCATACTTCCTCATTCACCAGAAAGATAGCCATGAGCATGTTTATATCTGGGGTAGAACCTGCAGATTAAAGCCAGTGTATCTGAACACAAGGAACTAATCCCATCTCTTATGATCAGTGTGATTGGAACCCTCCTCATCTTTCTGTTCTGAAAGTTCTTCTCCTTTCCCAGTGGGGTTGGGTTTTTTTAACAAGCCTGCAGGGCTTACCTCCAGAACAATGTCAGCCATGCAGTATTATAGGATGAGATCAACTGTGAGGAAGGAACAACGACTTAAGTACGACTGCATCAATAGTAACAAAGACAATTTATCAAAATCTTCACTTGCTATTAGAAATGAAAAAAAATACAGGCACATCTGAAGATATAAATCATCTATTACTGAAAACTTCTCAGCATTAGGATATTTAATATACCAACATTCAGAGAAACAGTCTAATATCTTTTGGTAGCAAAAGAGATCCACATTTTGTATCAAAAATGTTATACAGAATAGTTCACAAAAGCAGGAGAAAAAAAAAACCCTAACTAAGAGATCTTCCTGTACATAAATCAGGCTTTAAAATTCAAACTCAATTTTCTAAGCAAAATCCAATCCACAGTCCAAGTTTTAATCAAAAGTCACTTTATCAAATTAAAGATCCTACAGTCCTGAAAAATGCTGCAGGCTTCCTTTTAGGTCTTCTGCAAATAAGAGGGTAAGAATTTAAGAGGGAGAAGAAAAATGTTGAAGGGCTTAAATAAAAAAGCAACTCCAAAACATATCTAGATCTAAAGGATTTATTTTTCTTGTGCCAGGCATGTGAAATGCACATTTCCCTAGTACTGTAACAGATGTTCCCAGGTCTCATGTATTCTTGAAATACAATTTTCCAATTCATTGCAGCATCTTACAGAAATTAAATAGCAAGAGTAAGCAGTCATTTCCTGACACTTGAGTTCAAATACTGATTAGGTCAGAAATTAAGCTAAATGGCTCAATCCTACAAGATAACCAATCTCTTGTACCTTGTATCCAATGTCTAATCCCTTCAACAGGAGTGGACACACCCAAACACCTCCCAAGGTCAGACCTCGTGTTCACAGAGAATAGAAAGCGACAAACCTAATTCCTGCTGAGAAATCTGATTTCAACTGCAAAAATATCTTTAAAATAGAGCACAATTTCAAATTTCAGATTAGCTGAAGCATGTGGAAGGCATCAGCCAAAATTAGTGTTGAAGAACATCAGCTCCTATTCTGTTGAAAAGAGATCCACAAGTGTACTTTGGCCACCTAGAAAACAAAACTAAAGTATCATGAAGCTGCAGTTAAATTTTGGTGGGTTTCACTTGCTTTTCTTGCTACTAGCCATTTCGCAAGTGGGTAGACAAGCTTCACTTGTAATTTCTCCTTTTTTTAATTTTAAACTTATCTACACAGAGAAATTCAACATTTGTCAAGAAAGATGAAGTTGTCTAAGTCTTACAGCCTAACTAAACACTGTTTCTGTGTCTCTGTTTCCAATTTTTTTAATCATCATCTTTTCAGTGAAACTGAGCATGCAATTAAAAAAACTAATTACAATACTAAGACATTTTAGACTAATTAGCTTTCCTAATGTTGAGTATTTAAAGTGAGTTTAAGAAGAATGTTAGTCAAATGCAACTTTAAATTGTTGATTAGGTCAAAAAAAATAAAAAGGAAAGCAGAACAGTGCTTTCGCATGACATAGAAAAGCAATTTAATTCTGGGTATTTTTTGGTTTAGGCTAGGGGCTTTTTTCTACAATTAAGGTTATTGTAAATTATTCCCCAGGTATATTTTTAAGTCCCAATCATGTCCATTCACTTCTTCAAATTCTATTTAACCTCTTGATAGTTCATTCCCTGGGCTGCTACTACCTGTGTTCACTGGAAACAGCTTCTCTTCTCAACAACATCCTCGAAAAATTCTTCATCTTATTGTGAAACAGCTTTGTTTACACAACAAACCAGGACACATCTGTCTTCCCTTTGGAAACATTTTGGCTGTGGAGGCCTCAAAAGAAAACAAGCCACAGAGGACCTTGGTCATTGGTGAAACCCCAACAGCTGAATTCACGTGGTGAAAGGAAAGCACAGTTCCTGAAGAGAGGGCCAGGCTCTGCTTGGAGCAGGTAATCCAGAAGCAGCATGGAGCACCTGACCTCCACACCCTGCAGCACCTCTCACAGCATGACCTAAATAGCACTTCGGGGGGTTTAATTAAAGCAAAGCACAAGGATGCTGCTGCCCTGACATCCCCCAACCCCACAGCATAATTAAGCAGTTTACAGACTTTCAGCGTGAGGAGAAGAATATCTTTGATTTGCTTCAAAGTCCACTGCTGAAACAGGCTAAGGAACTAGACTGAGTAATTGGAAAACATCGCTCCTGGTGGACAGCTCTGTAGGAACTACAGCCACATCGACATACAGTGCTGATGCTGTACACACTTCAGAGTCAATTTCCTGTCAGTGAGGCTTTGTCAATACACAATTATGCAACAGACCAAAAACTAGTACAAAGCAAGAAGAGAGGACAAATGTTTTTAATGTTTTTCCAGTAAGTGCTATGACATTCTTAAAATAGAAAAAGATGTAACTTTTATTTGAAGTGTTCCTCCAAAAGCCTGATATTGAAGCCAATACTGTACAAAGCTTCGTGGTAAATCTCATTAAGTAACAGGTCTATTTGATAGACTACCATCATCATAATTACCTTGCACAAAGTGCCAGCAGTAACTGCACTGCTTTAATAAAAACTGGCTTCCTCAAATGCACACCATATTTGTTTGCTAAATAGAACCTCAGTAACTTTAAAATAAAAATCAAGAAGAAGGAATGAATGGATTTTTGTAATAAATTTTATCTAAAATTGATTGGGAAATAACTTTGCAAAATTAAGAACTAAATTTTTAAAGACTGTTCAAACATATTTTTTATTTATTTCAGATGTGAGGTAAGTTTAAGAAAACATCATTCTCCCAATAAAAGTAATCCAGAATTTTTTTATTGCATAAGAAGCATACATATGCATAAAAAGAAAACACACCCAAACAAAAAAAGACGTACTTTTGGAAACTACCAATTCTAAGAGTCATACAAGCTGAACAAAACTAAAACCTTTTTCTGTCTTTATTCTAATAGGAAATAACTGCAGGGGTGAGTCCACAGAGATTTCATTCTTCCTTATTGTGAGTTCAAATCCTGAACAGCAGCAAGCAAGAGATACAGATGTCAAGGACAGACTATTTCATAGGTGCAAGACTAGGAAAAACTGGAGGTCATTCATTTTCAGAATGAATACTAAGGACTCACCACAAGATAAATATAAAACACCTGCTTAACTAAAAGCTACTACGAGTTTGTGGGAAAATTGGAGGCATTTCAAAGCTGATAAAAGTTTTTCTTGCAAAATGGGGCAGGATGGCAGGGGAAGAGAAGGTTTCTGTTGTGTAGTCCTGGGAGAAAGCACAGCCTGGAATGACATTCTTAAACCCACAACCACTGATTAAACATTGTCTTAAGGCAAAAATTCTACACAATGAGCTTAAGCATGCATTACAGTTTGTAGCTAAGTTATTATCTGCAATAAACTGATAACCATTCATTAACTTCTGAGCATAAGAGACAACTGGCAAGCTATTTCATGCCTCAAAGAATTTACAACAAAAGGGAGGCAAACACAGTGCAGGTGACTTTGTATTGGGAAAATAAAATTAATATTTAAAAATGCCATTACCTTCCAGCTATAAAATGGATCGACATGGAGATGTTCCAACAAATGCAGTTTTTAAAACTGATTCTGAATCCTTATGTGCTATAAGCAGAAAAGTAAGCATAGTCTTTCAGTTAATAACAAACAGCTACTAGTAAAGTACTTTTTGGTGAAAATTAATTTTAATATTAAGGCCTATATGAACAAGTACCAAATATGTGCTTCACAAGCAACCCTAACTACAAGGGTCACAAAATAGTATGTGTACCGACAGACACAGCCTGTAGGACTCCATGGGGTGAGGTTAAAAAGAAGATATGAAAATTTAAAATTAATAAGTCTACAGCACAGTAGTTCTGAACAGACATATTCCTAAAGTCACAACTTCCAAGGCAATCTCTAAGGACAATATCTTTGGCTCCATAATAATTTCTAATGCACTTGGGAGTGCTGTAAATTATTTCATCTGCCTTAAGCTGCAGCAGTGACCACAGCCCTATGTCAGCTCCCCACAAAAAAAAGCCAAACATCACTGCATTCTGTGCATGCCAAACAGTGACATTGCTGAGAGCTACTTACTCAAAGACAAAATATGTCCTTTAATAATTCAACTCCCCCTGAGACTCAGGAACAAGGTAAGAGGCTAAAATCAACTTTGGACCAGGATATTCAGAGCTGCAGGTAACATCCACGTTCATTGGTACAGACTGTGATACCTTTTGTGATTTTCTGCCACCAGGCAGCACAACCAGCCCGATGCCACCACGCAAACAGCCTCAGGCTCTCCAGCTACATACCTCACATTGGTGCTTTCATCTCACAGCCCGTGACCAAATGCAAAGACACAACTTTCTACTGCCCAGCTCAAAATCCAGTTTGCCTACAAGTTCATAGAGATCTTTTCAGTTAAAAAAAAAAATCTTGTCTATTTTAAACCATTTCTACCCTCTCCGTAAGATGCTTTGCAACTTCTGGAAATTCAAATCTTGTACAGAAATGATGAATCTCTTCCCAGTCCTGCATTTTCCTTGTCATTTTTTAAAATGTTCCCATGAGTCACACAGAGGGTCATAGCCATGTAACTTTCCAGGGAAAACTAGGACTTCACCTTCCCAAATCTGAGATTTTTACACAAAAATTGGAAAGCATTTTTCAAAGCTTTTCATACCATAAATACATTGTTAACTTCAGTTTCCATTTGCTAAATTTTTTCATTGATTTGATAATTGATTTAGACCACAATATCATCCATAGCAGACAAGTACTTTAAAAAACTGTCATGTTCTTCCCTTATGATCAGTTTTCCCAGAAATATTTAATATCTTTTCTGCTATGAGCAGCTCTCCAGGTTATATCTCTTGAGTCCACTTCAAGTAAACAATTTTTCACACCGACATTTTCTTTAGTCTGTTGTAATTCACACACCACTGGCCTCTTTACAGTTCCCTCTATAGTATCAGTTAAGCTGCATTTTTTTTTCCACATACCTTTTTTCTTTTGCCAAGGACAAGCAAGTTTCACAGCTTTTGAATCTGAAAGGAACAACCATAACATCCAGCAAACTGCATGGGCCATAAAGTTTTGTATGGCAAAGCTTTCAGCTCTGGCACAATTAGGATATATTCACCAATTTTTAAAAGCCATGGTAATTCCAAGTGTACATATAAACCTGTTGGTGTTGGACTGTTTCCTAGTGGTACCATTAAATTTATAGCAGATATGCTTTCTGTTGCCTATAATTACTTTTAAAGATTTTTCAAGTGGTTTAAGGTCAAATATCCCTTAAGATGATATACAAACATATAATTTAAATATTTTTATTTTACAATCTATTGACAACTTCTAAATATATGAGTGAATGCAATAAGCCCCAAACCTCTCTCAAACAGGTAATCTAGGAAAGACCTTAAATTTAACAGACAAAAGAAGGGCTCTAATCCTCCAATTATGTATCTGAACTACAAAGTTTTCCTTTATCTGTCGTGCTCCTCATACATGCATTAAAACATACAAATCAGCTGACAATATTTTCAGTTTTATACATGGACAAGACATTTAAAAAAAAGAGGTGAGCAGAGCCATTCTTTGATTTTACTGACTCCTGCCTCTCCCAAGCTGTGCTCAAAGACTGTCCATGGAGGAAAACGCAGAAAAATGACAACCAGTCCTTACAAGTGGGTTGTGAACACAAGTAATGTGACATGTATTATTGCAAAGGGAATTTCTAAAAATGTGGTGAACAGCACCAGAAAATGGTAAGTGCTCCCTGAAATACCAAATAAAACAAACACTGTCAAAATAAAAATCCAGTAACTTCCTAATCAATGAAAAATTAGTTAAATCTAGAATTTGGCACACACATACCAAATTCCACACATTCATTCATATTTTATCCTAAATTCCATAAGGGACATTATTTCAGCACTAATGAATCCAACCTGTGTCATATTTTATATACATGCAACAGGATTCTGCTGTCAGTACACTTTTCAGTAGAAAGGCGAATCCAGTAAAACAACCCCATGCCAAATTTTCACAAAGTCTTTAGAGGGGTCTAATTCTTTTGCATACAATGCTCAGCAAGTCTGCACTCCTTAAGGAATTTCACTTAAAACTGAATTTAAGTAGTTTTGACTTATCAGAACATAGATTAAAGCAGCAATCACATAAAACAGTCAGTGTAATTCAATCAAAATGACTACCAAAGCAGCAATGGCTATTTATTGGCAGCAAAACCCACTTAGAAGCAATAAACTGACTACATGTCTAATAAAATACTAGTATCCATTGGAAGTGGCAAGAATAACTTCTTTCAGCAACTGGGTTGCTAACTAAGAGACTATAACTTTCCTGCTATTTTTACACCTGTCACTCCTTTTAGTGCTCATCAGTACAACTCATCTACTTTCTTAGCTGAAAAGGGACATTTAATAGTAAGAGAAACTTATTTACTTACATAAGTATGATGTGCTTATTTTGTGGAACAAAACCAAAACTAAAACAGAAAGAAGACCCAACATAATACTGCAAAGATCTTACTGATGATAAAATACACTTCATAGCTATATCTGTTTTATACTTGATATTATACATATCTTGTGTGGATTACTGCATAGCCTCTTTTTCCTGGGGCAAAGGAAAAAGACAAATCAATCATCACATGTTGAGTTTCAAACAGTATTTCAAGAGATTGTTTCCATGGCTATTCCATCTGTTATGCAGGAATATCAACTACGACGACTGTTTTCATAATACAAGTGGATAAAATTCATAAATAGCCGAGTAGCCAATCTCATTTGCTAAACCAACATAGATGCTTACCATAAATCTCTGAAGTGGTTTTCTGTCCCACTTCATTTTTTCTCTCAAATCTTTCAATCTGTTTTTGCTTTTTCAGAAATCTGGACTAAGATACTTTCAACAGCTGGAGGACTTGGAGTCAATACACCACAGAAATCAAAGCCAGCTACACAAAGTACAAACCCACGCCAACATTCCCTCAATGCTTAAAATATGTGTACCCAGAGTTTGAGCAAAAAAAATCTTAACTTTTTTCCCAAAGGAAATTAAACTGTAGTGTACTATCCTTGCATAAACTTTCTGATCCCATATAATATTCAATAAATATTTTAAACACAATTATCTGCAAAGTGGAATTTATTTCTCACACACAAGGTGCATAGAAATAGAGGAGAGAAAACTTAAGATATATACTTTTATACACAGCAAGTCTTCCTTGGTACGCCACTTATCTGAGAAGGAGAAGCAGACTGTTTCTGTGATGGAAAACAGCAGGCAGGCCACAGAAAGAAGAAGAGGTGTAATAGTTTATCTTACCAGGGAAGAGTAGTACTTAACAAAACACCAAGACAGCACTCCAGTTTGAACCTTTCTGTTAAAGTGAGCTGCTTTCAAGTTCCTCATGACTAATAAATAAAAACAAGTTTCTGCCCGAGAAGCACAAAATACACTGAACAAGTATTTTACCTTAAGAAATACAGACAGTTTATTTCATGCTCTGTATATCCTGAGAACAAATCCCTCCTCCCTGAGGACCATGCTTCACCAAACATCTCAACTTTTCTCCCTATTCTACCATGCTCCTTCCCACTAGCCAAGAATGCCCTCACCAAAGAAGCTGTGTTTTCAGGTTCACCAGTGCACACTCCAAGCATTTGAATTAGACTGAGACATTTGATTCAGATGGTATGAATGAGACATATTTGGGTGAACTGTAAGAAGGGGCTTACAGTTGATAAGACTGTTTTCATTTCCTCTGTTTACTTAGTGATGATCTTTTACTCCTTTTCTGCACTTCCACATCTTCTGTGATTCTGAGATACAACCACTCCTAATCACACTCTAATAAGTAGTGCTCAAGACACTTGCTGGCTTTTTTTGCTTTGAATGCTTAAACCTGATGGCACAGGCAGCACACAAACACTACATGAACCGCCAGGGCAAGCCCACCCTGAGTGAAGCCAAAATTGTGTTTCCTACCTATTGACTGCAGGATGAGGAACTCAAGAGGCCAAGAAGATACTTCAAAAAAATACTCAGCCTTTAATTTAACTTAAGATTGAACAATGAAATTAATAGCAAAGCAAGCCCTGAGCTGAAGGCAGCTAGCAGTTATGATGATAAACAGGAAAGCGAAATATTACATGAATAGGAGTTACTGGTGTTCAACCAATTGTGCCACTTGACAACAACCCTAGAGTTATCAGGACATCCTTGGGAATGATTCAAAACTTTCACTTGGCCTCAAAAAAAAAAATTTCCCAGACAGCCACAGAGGTGCTGTGAGAATTGTGATTGATGGAATTAAGCACAGATCCCGAAATGAGTAAAATCAGTTTCAAAAATGAAGTCAGAAAGGTTGATAAACTCCCAGGGAATCAAGACTTCAGTCAAAGAGAAATTATTTTCTTTGTGGTAAGAAACAACTGCAAGTATCTGCAGTGTTTCTTTTGCTAAAGTGAAGCGAGGATATGCTTCTGAGGAAGTAAAAGATGACTAAAACAGGCCTTCGTAAAGAGAGTGGAGTCTCACGGTCCAGGACTAGGTTGGACTACGAGGCAGAAAAAAACTGTCCTCAACACTAACAAGCCAGTCAATCCTGCATGCCTGGAAGCCCTACTTCCCCAAAAGACATCCATAAGAACTCTGAAATTCCTCTAGCTGTCCTTCTTAGAGTTTCATCTTTAGCTACAGCAGACTAAAGGCCAGCTACTACCAGACAGCACAGCCCTGACCATCAGACCTTGACTCCTGTTCAATAGCCACTTCAGCTCTGTTCCCCCAGCAGTAAGCTGATTCAAGTGCACTAAGACTTTTCTGTTTTGGTGAAGTATGTTTTCTGCCAGTTTATCTCTCTGCACTAGTGTATCATAGGTCATATGAGCAGCAAAGTGCCAAATGAGAAGCAGAAGGTGCACGCAGGAAGGAGAGCAAGGACTCAGGGGAGCAGTAAGAATGCTTGCCCTTTCAGCAGCTCCCAGCCAGCACATCAGGTAACTTGTCATGCAGATCCATAACCCACTTCAAAATATGAAAGGCTAAGGCAGAGAGACATGCAGAACATTCTATCAGCCTCACCCATCTAATTTTGGATAATTCAAACCAGCTGTTGCAACTGAAGGCAACAAGGTTTTTCCAAGGGAAATCAGCATCATTCCATACACCATTCAGGCAAAAGCACAAAGTGGCTTTTGAGGACAGCCACAATGGAAGTAACCACTAACAATTCATGAATTCCAATACCTATGCACAAGATATCAGTAGCAGTTCTTAAAGAATTCAAACAATAAATTCCTAATGCAGTACAAAACTTTGAGCAACTCACGCAATTAAAAACTTTCTCTGGGAAATATCTGGAACTAATTGTATTGTTACATTAGCTAGAGGTTACCATATTTTAATCACTTATGTTTTCCCTTCTAGTGCTTATTATAATTTTGTACTTGCACAATTACAGCTCAACCTAAGGAAATGCATACTAAAGAAAATCCAATCCACAAACTTATTTTCATAATTTTATCAATAACCACAAGCAAAGAGTATTTATACAGAGCATATTAATATTTTAAAACATTAATATTAGGGACTCCACCATGCAGAACAGAAATACAGTATCAGGTGTGGCTTGCAGATACACAGTAAAACGTAATTTGAATAAAATCTACAAGATGACTACAACTTAAATGGTCAGTCACAGCTTGACAGGACAATTTTGATACAATACCTTTCAAATTACAGGGCAGTATAAGCATGAAAATTGTATACACAAAATCCCAACACAGTTATAGCTTTAGGGCCCTTTAAAGCATGTCTAAAATTTTCATTTTCCATAAATGACAGGCACAGCAATAAAAACTTTTGACCTGGGAGAATTTATTTTTAACAATGCCTCTCCCTTTTCTGTTTCTCCTATATTAAGAGGAGCAGAGCCAGATTGGCAGCAGCAGACATGAACAACAGCCTTGAGACCACAAGACAGGGGAGGAAGGAGACTAGCATGACCCATATATTACCTAAAGCAAACTCAGAGTATCCAAAGCAGCGAGGAGGCACCAATTGAAGACCAAAATACTATGCAATAAGCTGTTTACAGCTAACAGAACCTGAATTACATTCTCAAAACAAGCCTCCAGGAAAAATGATCAGTCAGACAAAAACACCCACCAAGGAATATTGCTAACAGTAATACATGAAACTCCTGACCACACTAAAATTGATGCTGTGAGGGAAGTAAATCAAATCAACAGGCAAGGCAGGACAACTTCTTATGAATGCTATCCTGAATGCCAGAGCTTCCTTCTTCTCCCTGCTTCAACCTGACTCCAAATAGAAGGAATAGGAGATGGAGACTGTAAGTGTAATTTCTGCTACAGACCTTTTCTGGATGCGACACTGCAGGAAAGCACAATCTGTATCTTCATTCTCTCGCAAAAGATTTTCCTGGCAGCATGGGACAACAGCCTGAAAGCCACTTCTATGGCTCCAACTGGCATGAGGGCAGGAAAAAAAAGCATTTCCTATGCTGCTTTTCATGAAGTTGCTTCAACACTATGGAAGCAAGTTGAGATGGGGGAGGGAGAGTCTTCTAAGGAAAATGCTGCCTTTTTTCAGGCTATCATTCAGCTACAGAGACAAACATTACTGGTGGTGGTGTTCAACTTCTCAGGTCTTGGGAAACATTCTCACAAATGTACACAGAACCTGAAATCATAATACTCTGTATAGCTTCTATCCCACATACAATTTTGTTTCACATGCTTTGCTTTTACTTCACACTTCAGGTACATCAGAGTCAGTGCTGCAATTTCACTCCTAATTGTTAGGATGCTCCATCAAACTATAGTGTATTATTCCCAGGACTATCCTATTCTGGAAGCACAAAAACGTACCTGCACCTAATGCTCATACTGTGATTAACAGAATCTTTTTTTTTATATTCCTCTACTTCATAAGAAGTTACTCACATCTTGAAAACTACTGGAACTCTGTCTAGAATTTTGACTGGCACTGAAGAGACACCAAATACACCATATGTCTCATATTTAAAAAAACCTTATTGACGTATTGACATGGCACCAAGGTCATGATGACCAACTTTATTGATTTATGTGATAATTCTAAGAATTATGTTCTTATATATGTTTAAGGAATTTTAAAAACACTGTTGTTCCATTCTACAACTAACCATGGAAATACAATATTCTACAGGAGGGAAAAAATCTTTTTATACAAGCAAACTATAAAATATGGGTATTGTTTTATATCTAAAGAACTATAATACTTAACTATTTTCATTTGATGACAACTGATGAAAAGTTAAAAGTCAAAGAACGTATCATCAAATATTCATTTTCCACACTTTAGAATCCCTGTAGAACAAAATATACATATAGTAGGAACACCCAGAGCAACAAAACAGGATGTTTTCAAGAAATTAGTTTAAATTTAGAGCTCTTTCTGTATTAACCAGCAATAGAAGAATTTTTCAGATATAAAAAAGGAGGCAGTGTAGCTTTCATAGCCTTGTGCATTACTGGAAGTCTCATACATGCTGAACGTCGCATAACAAAAGAGGATCCATTAGCTTGCACCTAATCACCCAGCA
This sequence comes from Toxostoma redivivum, assembly GCA_013397375.1. NCBI lineage: Eukaryota > Metazoa > Chordata > Aves > Passeriformes > Mimidae > Toxostoma > Toxostoma redivivum. The sequence continues at coordinate 13,760 of VXBI01002363.1, read as the reverse complement.
AAGCGGGAAGCAACAGAACTCGGCTGCTGTGCTAAAAGGGACACTCTCTTTGGTGCTTAAAAGAAGCATCTTAGCTTTATTAGTGAATGACAGAATTTCATAGAGGAACTCTCAGTGCTAGAGAGCCAAAATAATGAGTAATGAGCTCCTCTCCTCTCTTGACCTCCCTGCTGCAGTGCGAAAGGGGCTCACTTGAACAGTTACCAACTAGCTGTCCTCAGCAGAACCACACCACTCTAAGCCACAGTGGTAGGAAGGACCATGCAAATCACAACCACCTCCCTCATCACTCTCAGATTTCTGAGCCAAACCCTGCTTCTCTCTACTTAAAAAATTTCATACCATGGTTAAAACATAACGGTGTTTTTGTACCTTCGGGCTGCCATTAACTCTGACACTCCATACTATAACAACGGTATGCCAGCTTTCATGGTGATGAAGAAACACAATGTTGTATTGCTAGCAGTAGTCATAATAGCAGTAATAATAATAACAAAGCAGTCAATTTAAGAGCGTGTCAATGCTGAAGACTCAGGACTGAATGTAAAGATGTTTCCATCTCGCTATTTTTAAATCAGGTGAAATCAAGCAAGGAGAAGATAATTGCTGGCCTGTGCTTAGTACCCTGTAATCACCCAACTATTCAGGCTTGGTTGTATTTCCCATACTGCAATAATGTTTGCTGTCACATCTAGCTTATTACCACTCCTAGCTTTAATGTTTTTTCTCTTTCTAAATATGTTTAGAAAACGTGTAGTCATTCAAAAACACATTCATACTTCCTCTTAACCCACTTCCAGAGTCTGAATCTCTGACCTTACCCAAACAAGAAACACTAATGCCTTTTATTTCATAGTCTATACATTATGTTATTCATTACTTATTCTCACATATTCATTTCCCTCAAAGGCATAAATTATATAGAATTTTGAAACAGGATGGTGTTACCTCTTTTTTCCTACTTTTTCTGAGACTCAGATTCTATAAAGTTTGTTTGTTCACTCCTAAGTATCAACTAGGACTTACATTTTCTTGCAGCAGATTCTTGTAACTACAAGGCATCACAGAAATGTTTTGTGAAAAGCAAACAAACACCAGAGGTATCATTGACTTTCACTTCATCTTGATTCCAATCTATAAGAGGCTGGGTATATTTTCAATTCAAAATCTGAGAGTCAGACCAATATTGAAGAGGTATTAAAGCATGGAAGAAACCATAAAGAAAACTTTTAATTAGTAAGAGAAAAAAAAATCTTTTCTGTTGCTTTCCCCAGGAAATTTTTGGAAAAAATGCTGGTCATTGAAATTTTGTCACACTACAGATACTCTTGCAAAAAACATACATACCATCATGTAATACATCATGTTTTCCAAAGACACTGCTTCCATAGAAATACACACTCAACAAAATTTGTATTTCAGAGCAAGTATTTATTATGTATCCTATTTCAGGACAGTATTTTTTTATAATTGCTAACAGAATACCATTCAAACAGCTATGGTCTGATATTAAACCATCTACAGCAGAGCATTTTATCCCAGCCTTGTATAAAGAACATGAACCTCTTCATTAGAAAATACAGGGTTCTGTTTGAAGTAAGAAGAAATCACAAAAGGGGAGACAGTGACAAAAATCTGCCATCTGCTCTACATACGGTGTAGACCTAACAACAATGACTGAAAAACTTTCTGTCAGTATAAAAACAGTACCAACAGCCCAATAAGAAAAGGAAGGGTTGTTAATCTTTCTACCATTAGATGCATTAAGTGTGTGTATAAATACGTCCTTGTATATAAAAAGTGCCTTCAGCACTTTAAATCCACAATAATATTCACTTTAATTGAGGAAATACTAAGCAGAACTACTGCACTATCTGAGCTTTCCTTTCTAAAACAGAGCAGCAAACTGCGCCCAACAGCCAACCTTACCCTGCTTTGGTACATCAGACCCTTGCTGTAGGAACTTGCTCAAGGTCATAGAGTAAGTGAGCAGCATCACAAGCCTGTGACCCCCAAATCCTGGCAAGACCATACTGCCTCTCAGCAGACAGTCCAGAAGGAAGATACACTTCACTACCCATCTTGTGGCTCACCCAGCATTTCTCATACAGCCAAAACTGCACCAAATATTCACTACTACAAGCCGAGACACAAATGCAGGCATAGAATTACACATCACAATATAAAACCTCAAACATTAATTGCATATATAAAAAGATTGCTAAAACACTAAATCAACGTTAAGAACTAGATCTTTTTTTAATTTGTTTTCCTGTACTGCCACCTAAAGATAAGAGTGAAAAACAGGAACAGTAGCGGATGGCATGACTTTTGTCTGTAGTCCTGGAAGAGAGAAGTAACATTTTTCTGATACCTCACTTTGAACTAAGACTACACCAGATACATCCAGATCGATGAAATAGTTCTATTTCATATCAAAGTTTAATGGTGCTTCACCATTTCCCTAATTTCTATACATTAAAAAAAAAAAATTGAAATCTCTATGGATGTATATATCTCCTTTAATTACATAAATGTCTAATTGGACAGTCTTCATCTATAAACTTTGTCTAGCCACAGTATATTTTGCAAAGGAAGACGGATTAGTGGAAATACATTTTTGACTTCCGCATTTACTTTTTTAATTTAACTGCTATCACTATATAGAAAAAAAAAAACCAAACCACAGATTAATAACCTCTCGTGATATAACAAGTTGGTAATACCATTATTTCTCCCTATAAAACATGCCCTGGTTACATATCTATGTCCAAACACATCAGATTCACTTTTATTCCACCTGTTGCTGCACTCAGCCTGTCCTCTGAAGTCTGCAGTCTCTCCCAACTAAAAGGGAAAAATGTTCAGTCACCACCCCAAAGGACGCCGATGTCACAAGTCAGACTTCACAGATATAATAGCTAAAAATCTTTATAGATTTTGGTGTTTATTTGGGGTTTTTTTGGAGGAGTTTTTGTTGGGTTTTTGCTTTGGAGTTATTTTTCAATATGCTGAAGATAACAAGATGCTTAAGAGGCAAACATCACCTGGAATACATTGTCAACTTCTTCTTTGATTAAATGAGAACCACAATCTCATATCTTTAAGTAGAAGCCAAGATGCCCCGTAAAGGACATGATGCAAATCATCTGGACTGTTTCAACAAACAAAACTTCTAAATAACCAGCCAAAACAAAAAATCAAACCAGAGCAAAAACCTAAAAAAGAAAGCAGTATTGAATTTTCTCCTATCTCTGTTCTTCACGTCTTGGCAACTATACAGGGGTTTGGCTTATCTAGCAGTATGTCTCAGTAATTAATACGCAGATAGGTATTAATACACAGATGTCCCTTTAACAGCTCTACCACAATCCAGTTTGCTGGGAAACTGCTCAAGGTTAGGAAACAGTTTTGTTTGTTTCCTTCTAAACAAACACAGAAAGTTAGTATGCGTTCGTCAGTTTCCACTTGTAAGGATTTGCGGGAGGAATGCAGGAACTCATTTAAGGCACGTGTAAAGCCAGGTGCTCCTTAATGGGATAAAGGCGGGCAGGTAACACCAAACCCCAACAGGGCCCGCTGCCCATTTCATGGAGGCTGGAGCCCCCCAGCTCTGCGAACACCCAGGGCACAGCTCCCTTCGCCCCGCCTCAGGGCCAGCGGCACCTCAGCGGAGCCGGGACCCTCCCCACCGCGGGCCACGCCGGCACTGCCGCCTCCTGCCAGCCCGGGAACCCTGCCCGGGAAGAGGCGACATCTTCAATAAAGCAGTTTTAAAATAAAAAGCCCCCAGTTAAAAAGAGCGGCAGGAAGCGGCAAGCCTCGCAGCTCAGCCCTGGCAGCACATAGCGGCAGAGCCTGGCACGGCCGGCTCCTCTCCGGAGCACGTCTCCCCTCCCCATTCCATCCCATCCCATCCGGCTGCTCCCCGTGCCCCGGCCCCGCAGGCACAGCGCGGCCCCGCCCCGGCGGAAGGGGCGGGGCTGGCGGCAATGCGGTGCGTTCCTGCCGGTACCTGCGCAGGCAGCGCTCACACACGCTGCCCAGCTGCTCCTTGGTCAGGACGTAGGCGAAGGGCACGTCGCGGTAGAGCAGCTCTCCGGGCTGCACCCTCCGGCGGGAGCGGAGGCCGCTGCCTTTGCCCGGGCTGTGGAAGCGCTCCAGCGCCACCGGCTCCATCCTGCCGCGCCGCCGCCACCGGAGAGGAGAGCGCGGGCCGCCCCGCCCGCCGGCACGTGACCGGCGCTGCCGCCGCCATCTTAGATCAGGGCAAGAGAAGGGCAAGGGCCGGGCGGGCTCTGCAGTGGGCTGGAGCCCGCCGGGATGGAGCCCGGGTTTACTGTACGCCCAGCACAGCACAGCCGCACTGAGGGGTGCAGGGCAGCCCTTTGCCTGAAGAGGCAGTTAATAATACATGTCACAGGATCCCAGAGTGGGTCAGGTTGGAGAGGACTACAGTGGGTCACCTGGCGGCACCGCCCTGCTTCCGCAGGGCCATCCCAGGGCACATGGCACAGGTCTGCATCCAGAAGGATCTTGAATATTTCCAGTCAAGGGGGGCTCCACAGCCTCTCTGGACAATCATTACTCCTACGCAGTAATGAAGCTTTTCCTCATGTTCAGGTGGAGTTTCCTGTGCATCAGTTTCTGCCTATTGTCTCCTGTCCTATTGCTTGGCACCACTGAGCGGAGCCTGGCTCCATCCTCCTGGCACCCTCGCTTTCCATACTTATGCACAAAATGTTAAACAGTTCGGTTTACAAAGCAAGTGATATAATGATTCAGTCAAATTACATCCCCGAAAAGGTCATTGTATTTATGGCATCTGGATGTATTTCAGTATCTCACTGTGATCTGAATGCAAAGAAATGTGACTGGGCCAGTAGCCGCTGGGCACTTAAAGCTCTGGTGGTGGTTCTCACTGAGAATGCACCCCATACACCAGATTACTTTTTTATCAGAACCATGAGTTAGGGGGACCAGATAAATGACGATGGAAAAAGCAAAACACTTGCAGGATTAACCAAGGGCATTAGTCTGAAATGTTGGTGTTCAAAGCCTGTGAAATAAGTGCATTCTGTACGGGTCCGCGTAACTTAAGTTCATTTATGAAGATTGCACGCATGACACAGGCTAAATGTGCTAAGCTGCAGATCGGCTCTGTCTGGTTTTCCTTATCACGCCTATAGAGGGAGGTAGGGCTTGTGTTTTGGAAAGGAGTGTCGATTTGTGCTGTAAAAGAACACAGACATAGACCTAACAGTTCTGCCAAGCAGTTGTGCAGTGCTAAAAACAACTCCGTTTTGTTCTCAGTAACTATTATTCCAGTCTGCAATTGTTTTCATCCAAGTTGCAACAAGGTAATAAGGAATGGCAATATGCATATCTAAAACACTGCTATTAGGAAGAACCAAGGTACCTAAAGCCAGAGGGTTCTCACAAAAAAATATATTTTGACATTTGCTTAATGCTGCGATGATGTAATTCATTAGCAAAAGAACTGACAGCAGTCTTGCTGTTAGTGAAATCATTATGCAGGTTACTATGCTTATTTTTAGCTCTTCTAGCAAATTTTTAAAATGTGATAGTTTACAGTGACACTGTGAGTTTCTCAACAATTAACCTTAGTAGTTATTAAAATATTAGGCAATTAGCTCTGTATTTGGCCTGTATACTTTACTTCTTCACCTATTAAATATTCTGCATTTTCCTGTCTGTGCTGTTTCAGTTTCTAAGCAGGCATCACCCAAAACCCATACCAAAAACAAGCTCAGTAATAACAGAAGTTAACATCTATGTCTATTAGTAGATAAATTTAAGAAATTAATGGTCAAACAAAAAGCATGAACCTAAAGGCCTGCCCATGAACTGCAAAAAGTGCACTCAGGGAAGAGCTAATATAAATATATAATACCAGATGCAGTTTTCATTATTTTCTGTTTTTCTTGACAGGTTTTCTCACTTATATGTTCCAGTAACATAAAAAAACCTTGCAAAGTACAAAAACACATCTGAGGGAATGCCAGTCTTCTATCTCACTGACACACAAAATAAAAATCACAACCTTAAAGAGCCCAACTACTCTAAGAAAATCTGAAGTATGAATACCCAAAGAAACGGACTTCAATCAGCTTGGTATAATCTGTACAGGAAATAAGCCACAGAAGCTTCAAAACAGCTTTCAGCTGACATTGCATTTCAAGTCATATGAAAACATAATTGCATTAACAGAGATCTTCTATATAGATAAGCTTTCAAACACAGCATTAAACATTTTAAGGCAGTGTTGGATATTTGGATATCTCTATGCAGGGCCTGAAGAACTCTTTCTGGATATCTACACCTACAGGTTAGTGATGAATCTGCCTAGGAGGGCCTAGGCAGATTCAGCAGTCTTTGAGCATTGGTGATCAATGGAACGCCCAACTTAGATGTTTTTGGAATCATCAGTCTGAATTTTCTCAAAAGAATACTAGGGCTATATATCCCAGTAAGTACTTATTTAGCTCAAGAATATATTTAGTTAAATTTAATCCCTGTTATCAGCATGGTGTTTTTATATGACCGAGTCATACACTGACCTAAACAGGTCAGACTTCTCAGCAGCTGTTTGAAGTGCATGACACATTCTGAACGGAAGCAGCTGTCAAGGAGTGTCATGAAGGCAGTTTTGTAGGAAATATCACTTAATTGTGGCTGATGCTGCTGAATTAGTCATATGTCCTTTCTGCCAGGAGACACCGTGGTGGAGCTTTAGCTCTTCTATCTCAGGACAGCATGTTTTACTACATGAATTTAGAGAAACAGCTGCAGTAACGAAATAATTCAAATTCTGCTCCTTACTCATAAATGTGCAATAGCCATTCCAAACAACACAAAATGGATTTTTTTTCTGGGATCCAAATAGGCTCAAAACACAAAATGTTAAATTTTGGATTGTACAAAATCTGTGTCACTAACAGTATAGAATATCTATCAATTAATTAGTTGAAAGCTTGTAAGTACAGACAAATCTTTTATTAACACTTATCTCTTCACTTTCAGTGTTGGTGTGCTAGTGAAAAATTGATTCTGGAATGTTAAATTAAAGATCACTGCAGAAGAGTTTTAAGCACAAATTCATAATAAATTTCACATAGATTTTATCTGTTGATTTTTTACAGGGAAATTTACCAAACCATTCTACTTTATATACTTTGTATATAGTTTTTACTTTAGATACTTTGTATCTTCCCTGCCTCAAACTCCTCCATTTCCTTCAAGCAACAGAAGCAAGTTGAAGTTCTGAAGTTTTGAGCTGTTTATCTATTTGGGGTCCTATCAATAGGATCAACCACATCAGTGGTTAAAGACTTACATTATGAGTAATCGACTGCTTCATTTGTTGTATCTTAACTACCCCTAATTTCCCTTGGGCTCCATGTGCTTGCTGCATGTTGGATTCTATCAGCTGGGAAGAGTCCGTGTGCCTATTTTTNATGTTTTGGGCATCATTCCAGGGTCTCAGAGCCCCCTGACCAGGGTCTCAGCAACTCTGGACTCCCAAAGGGATGTCTTAGACTCCGACAAGCAGTGACAAGTTAAACAGCCCACACAAGGAAATAAGCAATTGCTGTTAAACAAGGATATAATGTGAGCGAATAAACATCTCCCACTGACTTGTCCTTTCCAGAAAAGTTACTTGTTATTTCCATTTTCTCAATGTTTACAGAAGAAATGTATGGCTTTGCTAATTAAAGTCATACAAAGCTCAGGTTAGAGTTTTCAATCTGTAGCCCCACAGATTGTGTTCAGCCCGACAAAACAATTAATTCAACATGCTTCTCAGGAAGCCTCAGTTTCTTCCTATCACATTTGCACATCTTAAACTAAAGCACACAATCTGTTTCTCAAGTTTTATGCTGATATTTCTGCCAACATTATCATTAGCCTGCAAGGCTGAGCTCTCATTTCCGATGCTGAACAGGTTTAGTAGCCAGTCCAGACACATTCCACCTTAACAACCCCTTATCACAACATCTACTGTGTTAATTACTGCAAGGTCGAAAATCCTTCTTCTAGATCAAAAGTGAGTTGCCTATAGAGTTCAACTTAACTGACCTCCTAAAGTGGCAAAATTTCTCATCAACTGGGCCAAATTTGTTTCTTTCTCTATTTGTGTCTGTTTTGATTTAAATATAGGTAAGTGGGAAAGGCTTAGGCAACTGCTAGCACAGTCATAATTTTCTTTCCCAGACAGATGGCACAAATGATGAGGGCCACTAGAAAAGGCTTAGCATCTCTAAAGTTACAATCAATATACCAGCTATGATATACTGGTGCTTTAATATGGAATGCCAAATCATTTTTGGGCAGCTCGTCAAAAAATTGGAAGAGTCAGAGCAACACTTAAGTGTTCTACTGGATAGTGCATCACATGTGGTTCATGTTTCAGAGGTATTAAATCAGTCTTGAGGGAGAAAAAGGCAGTTATGCAAAGGAAAAGAACATAAATAGTACAGAACTGGTTAAAAATCATAACAGAAATGTATGATGAGCTTTTATATACAATCTAAAATTTGAAAGTGAAGTGAAAGTTCAACATTATCCTACAAAAAGCTATAATCCTGTGACAGTAGGAATTACTGAGTGGATAGTATAAATTAATCAAATATATAGACCTACTTAATTTTCACTTTCCATCTTTTCCATGAATACTAGTCATTTTTATAATGGCGGGCATTTATCTCTCCATTTCAAATTTGTGATCAGGGCTAAATATTGCTTACACTTAGCCTTAATGGTGCATTTCTGTTGAGCATTAAATCTCATTTCAAGTTCCCAGTTATGCAATATTCCTTCCACTTACAGACTCCTGGTGTTAGTCTCTGCATTGACTCATTAAGTGCTGCTTTCCAACAGCATCAAAATAAAACAATTTTCTTTTTTTCGGCTCATGTTTGAAATGTTATCAGCACACATGAAGAAATTTATTTAGGCAGTGGTGGTCTTAAATTTCCTGTATAGAATACTTCTTCTGGGATGTTGGATGTATAAGACATCTTGCTGCAACAAGAGCAAGGTGTTTTGATTCAAGGTGGGGGGGATCAGCCCAAGAGACACAGCAGTCTTGTAGACCAGCAGATAAGGCAGATACCATCTAAAGTGGAATTGCTTCTATTAATGCAAGTTTGCCATTTGTTGACAATTAGCAATGACTATCTCTGAAACAGTCAGAGATGTAAACAGAAAGGAAGCCTCAAGTCTTGACAACCTGCACCAGAACACCAGCAAAGCTCTGAGACAGACTGCAAATTAAGCCTCAGCTTTCCAGGAGTTTCATCATAACATCAGAAAAGCCCAGCAGCAGTTTCGAGAGCTGCAGCCTAGCATAGTGAACTGAGGCTGCTCAAAGTCAATTTTTCATCTGCAGCCAGAACTGCAGGAAAAAGACAGAAATGAATGCTTATCACATCTATACCTCACACTAAGCTTAAGAAATACATTCCTATTTGCATTGTTTGGGGCACTACTGTTATCCACAGCTTGAAAATATTTCAGCCTTCATCAAAACGGCATTTTATAAACTAGTGCTTTGCTAAGGAACTGTATTTTTTGCCACAGCTCTTCCCAGAGGGTACAATACAGAACACAGAAAACAGTACAACCTCTCAGCATTGTTGAACAACAACAGAACAGTAACATGTAAGACAGAAAGAAATTAGAAACATGTTGCCTTATGGAGTACTACATCTAAAACCAGAATTTTAATAGCATATGGTTTTGAGTAATTTTTTGGTACATGTATTACACATTAAAGAAAGATATTGGCAAAGGTTTCAAGTAAGATGATTTTATTTTTTTTTAAATCATTTATACAGCACTGAATAGTCTGGTGACTTTCAGACCTAAAATAATCCTTATATACATGTAGGTGTTTGTGTATTGTATTATAAACTAGTACAGGTTGCCCGTTTTTTCAAAAGAAATAACTGTTGCAACTTATTCTCACAGATATCACAATCTTTATTTTAAGCAGCTCTCAGTTAATGTTTTATCACCCTGTCATTACCTTGTCTTCTATTAACACACCACTATTAATTTATTAGCATTATGTTGACTTTAGGCTGCAAATTCAGAAAAGCAGACTATGTAGCAGACTCAGTGGTTGTGAAGACCTTTGTATTTTGTGAATCTGTCAAAAGGGCATTCAAATCATTAAGCACTAAAATAAAAACCAGACAACTAATAATTTGGTCTGTTAATTTTTTTCGAATGTTGTACATATACAGCAACAGTGTAACAAAAAGTTGCATTTAAGTGGTACATCCAAAAGTAGCATGAGCTAATAAGCTCCTGCAAAAGTTGCAAATATTGTCCATTACAGATAGGATTGTGTGCAAAGCTTGTCCTTTCCAGATAGGATTGTGAAAGATAACTGTGAATTCATTACTTTCATCCTATGTAGAAGGGCTCTTGTTACTTGCTAAATTTTTCCTGTTTGGACAGGAAATCATCTAGCTAACAGTATCTCCGATTTTTTTTAAATCACTTTTTATCAAAGTAATCTTCCAGAAGCAAAGGTGATCTTCCAAAAGCTTTAGATTTAAAAGTTCGTGATCCTTGTACTTGCCAAGATTTCATCATGGAAGAAGGTTTCAGCAAACATATCGGAGTTTTGCAAAGCCTCGAAAAGACGCTTGTAGTCTTCTGGATACAAGTTATACATTACAGCATTTTTGGGAATTTCTAGTGCTTTCAGTAATTTGTCACTGTTGTCCAAGCTCCATGAACTGAAACAAACAAACAAAATGATAATGGAGCATTTCTTTCTGTGAAAAAAAGCAAGAAACATTATCTGAAGGTCCACTTCACTCTTTCACAGCCTCTAGAAGAAGCTAACCTCTTCTTGCCGCACAAGTTACTTTCAACCCATACTGCAAACAAGAAGAAACCTCTGCTATTAAAACACATAAATAGCAAATAAAGCCCCCAGCACACACAGACAATTCCAAACCACACAAACCTCCTCATTAGAGGATAGGTGCTCTCTCTCATCCACCCTAAATGCATAAGTCAGTAACAGGCATTACAGCCTAAGAAAGGGTGTTTCAGTGCCGGGGAAATTAAAGCTATGGATGACTCAGTATAGCATGAACTAGTGACTTACACCTCCCAGGTATTTTCTTCTGTACATAAACAGATGTATCCAGCCTCCCTCCATCTACATCTTTGCTATGAAAGCTGTACTTTTATAAATGTGCACATACATTAACTATTGCCCAAACAGGAAAAGAGTGTATAAATACACAGAAGATGCATATTAGAAGCCTTCAACTTCCTGGCTGAAGGATCAAGTAGAAATGAGGTATACCACTGACATTTAAGAAAGAAATCCATTAAGGCTCTTTGCACTTGTCTTTGCTAAGAGAGTTACTGGAATTTAGTAGCTTATTTTTTCCCCTTTTCTGGAAATTAACTTTTATAACCTACTATCAGCAAATGAGAGGTATATTCATTATTTTCATCAGCAAGAAGTCAATGCTTTTCAAACTGTGGGCACGTTCCATTTCTGGGAAACAGAAATGTACTGATCATAAGGAAACGTGAATAGCTTGCATAATTGGTAAAGTCTAAAGCCTAATTTTTTAATTAGATAACAGCCATTTGAGGACATCTCCATTCCACCTTCTATAACCTTCAGCTGTTTTCATTAGCGATACTTTGGTGTCTGTTATAAGCTGTATCTCTTTCAGCTTTTAATTTCTGTAACTGCAAAACTCTTGGTAGCTTTATTATTGTATCTGTAAAATAAGTGAAAACTTTTTGCAGATACATGACCTAAGCTCCTGGAGATACAGGAATTACTGCACGTATAAATTCTAAATGCTTGTCAACCTTCCTGACAGGAACAGTCAGAAAAATACTGCATAGTAGGTCGCACAAATGAAATCTTCTATTCTACATGATTAATTAAAAATTAATTAATTAGTTTTTTTAAATGACAAGATTTCATCTGCAAATAAATACTGCTTTGGGAATATATTTTAATATTTTCATGTATTTCTCTTAAGTATAAAAACCGTAATTCATTCTTACTTACTATAATCTATCGGTAAGTCTAGACTTAGGCTTAGCAAAAGACTGTTTCACCATGAAAATAAAGGTAGATGCATTTGAGGGCTTCAAGCCTCCTGTAAATAGATTCTGCTGAGGAGTCAGTCGTACCAAACACAAATGGTCATTTGGCAGCCGCTGCAAGAAAAACAAAGTCACTGAAAAAATCACTTTTAAGACAGTATCTATCTTAAACTAAGTTTCATCTTTGCCACCACTAACATTTCTTATTAAAAGTCTTAACAAGATGATTTCATTGGAAGATGAGGCTTCACCTCCCTGTGCCTCAAACAGAAAAGGAAATAGAAAACAAAGAAACATTCTGTCATTTGGAGTTTATTTCTATATTTTAAAACTGGACTTTCCTAGTTGAAATTGACAATACAGGCTTGATGTGAGTTTTCAATATATTATATGGTCTATTGTATTCCTATACTATGCAAAGTATCAGACCTGCCTTTTATATATAAAGACAGAATTATATGAGTGTAACAGTAAGACACTACTGCAACATGAGGATGTTATTAAACTGGGACAAAGTGGAATCTTCAACTGAAATAAATGTACTTCTGTATTGGCAGCAATGGATATATTAGATCTGACATTTGTACTTCTAAAGTTGTCCTAGTACATCTTGCACAGCCCACCTGATAGGCCTCTACATGGCTTTTCAGCAACACAACTAAGCATATTAGGCACACCCAATCACTGACATATTACAGAAATATTGCAAACCACACTTAATACAGCACCATAGCAGTTTTCTGGGGAGCATGAAACATAATATTTTTAAGAAAACGTGCTTTTATATTACCAGAATTAAATAGGAATATTCCTTTATTATACAAAGGAACATCATTACTTCTCCAAAGGAGAGAAGTAAATAACTTTACACAAGGTATTTTTGCACTTCTCAGATTAAAGTTTGGAGATCCATGCTTTTGCACAATTAACTTGCACATGAAATCTATAATAGACATCTGAATAACTATTTTAATCAAAATCAGCAGCATACTGATTTTGTTATTAACCATGATAATGCTTATTTTGTTCAAGCAGGTAGATGTGACCATCAGTAACTTTCTCTAAAAAATACTTTACCTATTCATATTCCCTTATGCTGTTTATTCACTAATTTTTTTCTATCACAGACAATAAAGATACTAGTTTATTTCAGTTTCTAAGTTACTAACAATTCTTCACTCCACTTTTGATGAATCTCTATACTGCCTTAAATTTTAATTAGAATAGTTCTTAAAAAATACATCTGTAAATGCTGCTATGAAGTTACTTTAACCTTTAATTAAAAGTAGTTTAACTGCATCTTCAGAAGAAAAGTGTACACAACAATCTTACCCCAGTTTTTGGTATTGCCAGTCCCCCATTTTTCAAATTAGTTGTGAATGAAGACCAAGGTTCCTATGGGAAGAAGCAAATGTATTATGGAATTCAAGTGTTTTGTTAGAATGGAATAGACTATTTCAGTGATCATCTAGTCCAACTGCCTGAGCAATTCAAGGCTGGCCAAGCTAAAGCATGTTATAAAAAGGGCATTGTCCAAATGTACTCTTAAATGCTGACAGGCTTGGGGCATCGAGCACCTTTCACAGTTTGATCCCCCTCTCTGTAAAGAAGTGCTTGCTAATGTGCAGTCTGAACCTCCC
>VXBI01002355.1:4231-18673 GCA_013397375.1 Toxostoma redivivum | reverse complement strand
TAGGGACACGGAACTTACTTTAAGAACTTATTGAGAGAATCAAGTATATAATAATTTTTCCTCTTGTGTTTTTTCCTATTACTATGGGAGAAAGTCTGCAGTTACTGCAGAGTTTTTTGGTTCAATCTAATGGACAAGTAAACACTTGCTAATCAGCAAATTTGAAATTCTGCTGTATTCATTTTGAATTCAATCTTAGTTGAATTACTTTGGAAAACAGCAACACATTTCCTGTGAAAAAGAATTGCTTTGCTCTGGGAGATCTATGTCTATGCTCTAATGATTAAAAGAAATATAAATATTTAAATTTCTACTGATGGTAAAAGGCTATAAGATGCCTTGCACTCAAAGCTAGTCAATTTTTTTTAAAGAAAAGAGACAATTAGGTGGGTTTATGGAATTGGAAAATCAACCAGAAAGTATCCATTCTAGAAATACTGTTCACTTTCAAATTCATGATAAATTGTTCCTGATCTCACAGAGAATGCTTGAATGTCAAAAATAAAGTATCTGACAGGGGAGAGAAACAATGGATGATGATCAGAGCATGGCTGCACTGCTCATCACAGGCAGAGGAATCTTTTAACATTTTTTCATTATTTTAAATTGTTGGATATTCTACAGCTCTAGAAACTTCAGTGAAGGTAAAACAGAAAAAAAATTGGGAAATGAGAAATTTGCTGGTGGAAAATGTGCAAATAATGTGACTGGGAGAGCATCTAGCCAAAACTTGGTCACTGGGAGAACAGCAAAGTACATTGGTGTCAGCATATCTGTGTGCTGGAATTGTATAAGAAGATTGAAACTTAACAAGAACAAAGAAAAATTTATAGTGAATACACATTTTCACATCTATTACAGACAAGAGAGAAATGTGAACCTACAGTTCCTTGGCAATGTGAAATATTTAGAATCTTAAAATTCATACTATTTTAACATTCATTCTTCTACCAATATGGAGGGGACAGTTGGGATGGGCATGGTGGCTTTTGTGAGATATTCGTATAAAGATGAGATCAGTTTACAGCATCTGCTTGCCTAAAAACAGCCTGTATCACCCTGGTTGACAAACAGCAACATTTCTCATAGCTGAGCAGCAGCAGACAACCCTAAAAACTCTTGTCTGGAGATCTTGGAAAGCACAAGTGGATTTCTATCATTGGAATGGTGTGTGGGTCCTGCCAACCCAAGCTGATAATGGTTCCAGTCTGAGAACTGTGACTCCAACTTCTGGCAATCCAAATGGAGAAGCCCTTTGCAAAAAAAGGTTATTTGATCTGTTTCACTCTGAGAATAGCAACTGATACAAGCTCCTATCTGAAAATAGGAGATAAAAAAATCTAAATGTTCTCTCTAAAGTAACAAACAGCATCTAAACTGAATGCAGATCTCAACAGTTTATCTAAATGTCTTCAATTTAAGTCTGATTAAAGATTATTTTAGCATAAGAGCCATATTACTGAAAGCCAAAAATTTGTGACTGTGAATGCAAACAGAAAAGATAGAAAATAGAGATTTAAAAACCCTCAACAAAACTATCTTCCTCAGTTTTGCTTTGAATGGTGGCTTATATTAGTAGCTAAAACCAGAAGGATCTTGGTTTATGTCCATCAGGTTTGAATATTTCATCTTGATTGAAATTACAAGTTTCTTAATACCATCATATTCCCATGTAATAATTTATTTAGATACATATTTTGAAGTCGGTGGAATTTTGAAAATTAGAACTGAGACTTTGATCATGTCTCTCTGGTATAAAGGACCAGTGCATAAAACAGAAAATGTGTTTGGATGTGTTTGTGGCAGACTTTGTCGAAAAAGCAGACAAATTAAAAGTATTCAGTATTCTCATATAGGAGGGTACTCAGCCGTGAAGACCAGGTTGGAAAGGGAAACTGTAGCCACAGCAAGCTTGTTCTTTTGTTTTTCTGTGTTCAAAGAGAGCAAATAAATCTTCAGAGTGACTCAGAGAATTGTGTTCTTAGGTGCACTGAAACACTCCATGCACAGCCCTTCCTAAGGCGCTTAGATGGAGATGAATCACTTGGAGCTCAGCTTTATCATTTGAATATGATCTCACATCAAGAGATCAAGCAGATTTTACACAGCAGTATTGGAGCCAAAAGGATGTTTAATAAAAAGAAATTAAATTTTTAAAAAATGTAACAGGATATAAAAACAAATTCAAAAATATATATTTTGGGAGGTTGTGATCTAACAATTTAGTGTCAATAAGAGCTGTAAGACCAATGCTAGAAGATAGACTGTGTGTAAGAATTCCAATACATTTATTTACACACGATGTTTTCCCAGGTGATGCGCAGGTGTTCAAGTAAGGACAACATTCATGTGCTCTGCCAGTATTAATTATAGGACAAAACCACTGGATCTGTGCTCTTCTGAAAGCCTTTTAAGTGTATGTAATCCTCTTTAAAAATAACAAAGGGAAAAAACACAATTACAAATCATGTACCTTTTAGATTTAGTGAATGCAGTGTTCTTATTTCAATTTATGTGTTTGCATACTATAGGGTGCAAAGCAATATATTTTTGGTTTATATATTAAATTTTGGGAAATAATTTAATTTAGGATAGACTCTCTGGGGAAAATATACTATTTTCTCAACATAAAATATTGTGAGACAACTGCTCATAAATATAAAATACTGATTTTTATATAATACCTCCACACTGTTTCACATTCTTGAAAATTATAAGATCTTTGGTTTAACTAGTGCACAAATCAGTTTAAATATTTTTTCCTTGAAATTCATATGAATTAATCTATAATTTAAAAGTGGAATTAAGGAATATTGCACTTTCAGTCTAAACTAATACTATCTTTACCTATGTACTAGAATATAGGCAACTGGATCATTCACATCTGATTCCATGATCTGATTCACATCTGACAATGACAATGGCTTTAGTCCCTGTTTTGTGAGTGGAAGGGATTACTTTCTTTCTCCAAGCCTGATGCACAGAGTGCTCCAAATTCCTTACATGAGGAAAGATAAGATAAGGCTAATAGAACACTAGCAACAAACAAGGTAAGAAAACATGTGTGATTTTAAGTATGCCTTCAAATTGAGGAAAAGTCATGAATGCAAAATTTCTTTAAGCTAAGGCCTACACATGGCCAAGCTTGTCTGACTATACATTTCTGCTTTTGTAAGAAAACAAATACAGTTCAGAAGAGGATGTGTGAATTTTGATACAATTTTCACCATAATTTTGGATGTGATGAGGTTTGTGTCTGAAGCCATCATGTCAAAATAAAATGTCATCTACATTCCTGAAGCTCTAAATTCAGGGTCTTGTCACTTCAGACAAGAGAGAGATTTGTCATTCCAGCTAATTTCCTCTATTGTTCACTATTTAAATATTTCTATTCATCTGCACAAATAATCTTCTCATCACTGCATCAGAAAAGAACACATCCACAATTATTTCCAGGCTATTTACTCCAAGGTTGTATGTACAAATGTGAGTTTATGAGAGAAAGTGTCACCATTTCTTCTTTATTGTCCTAACAGTTTTTTATTTCAGCGTCCTCTACCTTTCAGCAAATCATGTAACATTTCACTGGGAGAAGTCTCTGAGTCTTGTCAATAGTAGCATTCAGTACATGTAACCCCATTACTGACCTTTCTGCAGGCAAATAATGGGAATTCTTGCAGTTGTGGACCACATCCACATCTTGTCTGTTACCAATTATTCTACTAGTAAGCAAAGACTACTATCCAACTTTTTATTATTAGTTGCCAAAACTTTCATGAAGAAGTTTTACAAGTTAAATCAGCTATGTAAAAAAAGTTACACCTAGTTTAGGTATAAATCATCCTAGAGATTGTTTGAGAGTTTATTGATTGGTTTTTGCAATCGATTCTATCACCATGGATTCACAGAGAGGATATGTAGTGTAAAAACAATGCCATTAACCTTCTGTTCACTTCCAACAGGAACAGAAGAATCTGGCTTCCAAATCACTTTTATATTGCTTTGTCTGATTGCCTAGAAGGGAAAATACAGCTAACACCTATAACTTGCCATAATAAAGCCAGAAAGGCCCTGTGCGTTATGACCATAGCCACTTGCATTACTTGCATTATAATGAGTCAGCTCTAGTTCAAAGAAAGTTGGGAACATTTGACACATTCATGCAGTATCCTGCAAGTCATTCTCTCATTTCCTGTGCTGGAAAAATGGTGTGTTGGGATGGCTAGTTATATTTTTCTCTCCAAAATTAAGTCTGATATAGTCCATTACAAACTGTTGAATGGAACATGCTGCCCTTCAAAGAAATAAGAGGCTGACACCATTGCTCTTTTAGCTTGATGTTATTCTAAGCTTGGCCCTAAGTTTAGGTTTGTTGTCTCTGATAGATCCCAATCTTTCAAGATGATGCAGCCCCCTTTCTGTCTTTTCAAGCTGTGTAAAACTTGTGTGCTGACATCGACAGCTCTGCTGAAGGTTGCACTGTGGGGTTGGGTCATTATGGAAGTGGTCGGGGGAGAATATGTCTGTTTTTCCTTACCCTAAAGAGCATACACTCTGTGGTTTGGGGTTTTTTGTGATAGCCTCAGGTCACTTTCCAGAGGGGTCCTTCAGTTTGATTTTCACATCAGGCAGTAGTAAGTATAAATTGTAAGTGTTCACCTCTTTCAACCAATCCTTTGTGACTTTAGGTTCTCTAGCTGCAGACTGACAAGACTCTCTGAACTGGTCTTGAAACAGAAATGTGGTATTTAATTTCTTCTCAAGATATCTGATGGAATTTCTAGGGATTCACAAGTGGATGCTCTTAACTTTATGGTCTATAGGGGTAACTAAACTGTAGAACCCTGCAATTCAGTTTAGCTGTCTCACAAACTGAATTCTCACCATTCATTCTGAGTTTTTGTGCACTTTACAGTAAGTCTAATTCTGCTAATATCCTTTTTGAATATCAAAGGAAATCACACTATAAAACTGATTTAGTGTTTTCCAAAGGAAAAATTTTTTAGCAAGAAACAATATCCTTATGTTATACATTAGATGCAGAATATGTTTTTAGATTTTATGAATATTTTTTATGCAAGTAGTAATAATTATCTAATAAACATTCTTATACTGTTATCAATTTACATTAAGATAAGCAACAGAAGTGCCACACTAGACGAAGTCAGTTTTCAGTGAGCCACTACTGTTAGGAGAAAGGGTGTTAGGCTGTGAATTTTAAGGCTGCTCTTCTACATATCAATAAAATATCACCCCTGTTCCAGTACACAAAGTTCTAACATGTCTGCTGTCAGCAGATCTGGTACCAGAAAGCAACTGTACAGAACTTGGAAAGCACTGAAGATTTTGCAGATTCAATTGACTCCTGTCTTTCTTGGAATGTCCTACTTTCCAAAACAGAGTAGCTTCTGGCTTTGTAGAACCAGATGCGTACTGATATCTATTGCAAACCTTGTTTGTTTGGTTTTTTTCTTACTGCCTTTGTAAATAATATCCATTAATATTAAGCTGTTATACAGTGGAGCTTTTATTTTTTGTCAGCTCAAGTAAGAATATTGCCAGTTATAGATGACAAACCACATCTGTTCCTTAGCTGGGAATACACAGGAGTGTTTTAATGTTGCAGGAGAAAGGAGATAATATAACAAACAAATGTGCACATATAACACAACTCTGGGAGACATCCTGCCTCAAATGGCTGGGTCAGAGATCCAAATTTGCAAATTTTCCTACATCTAGATGAATATGCAAAAGAGATACTTGTTTCATGAATATTTTCCTGGGACTGAAGTTTCAAAGTATATAAAATTAAAAAATGTAAATAATGTCTGGATGTCTCCATTTTGTCCTGCAACTGTTGATAACAATGAAGTACAAAAAATTACATGAGCAAGACTGGAAATAACAGCCAGTTTTATGGCTCTCAGGAGGATTTTTTTATTCAATACTGATACATTATTTGAAACTGTGTTCTATGACAATTTGTGCTGGCCAGCATGATGATGATGGTGGAATAGAATAAGTAGGATATATATTAGAAAATTAATTTAGACTAAAATAAATTTATAGATGTATTATATTTGTGTGTATTTACAAGACTCTCCTCTTCAGCAGCAGAAATATCCCTTGGCTATCATCCATATTTACAGTGATTTCAGCTGCAACATGGATTGCTGAGATTTCCACTTGCTTATCGACTATCCAATTTAGGTGGAATGTTTGTGTTATAGATTCTTAAATGAGTCTGAGACAATGACAGAATCTGGTGATAGTATATGAAGATANATGTCTGGTCTGCTTTTTCTTTTCTCCATAGAATGCATAATTAAAAATTGTCACCTTGCAATGTGACATCCTTTAGTTCTCTTTAGATATTTGTTTGAAGCTCATGCTATCATCAGTACTGCCTGATGCCATACTTCATTTGCTTTCTTCATGTTTTTCTAACTTTTAAACTCTATTCTTTAGTACTTCTTTTTCTCCATGGTTTTATACTAGCCACCAGCCTGTTGTAATAAATCAGATAAACAGTATAATCAAGCTGTTGAAGATATGTTAGCATTAACAAGTGCCTGTCTTTTTTGCCACAAATAATCCCCCAATATCAACTTTTGGGGGGCTCTACCTAGGAGTTTTTGGAATCTTCCCTGATGTGAATACCATCAGAAATGATCATTCAAAGCAAGACAAGAAAAAAAATGGTTGCTCCCTCTTTAGAGATGTTTACAATATGTATATTCATAGCTTACCTTTCTGTCTTTCTTCCTCAGAGTCCCAGCTCCAGATTCTTGGACTGAAATGAAGTGATTAGGAAATCTACTCGTTTATAGCTCTGTATACATTGGAAATAAGAGCAGGAGGCTGGATTGCTCCAGGATGGGAGTGTAAAACTCTCTGCTCAACAGTATCTGTACACTTGTATCCATAGCACAAATGTATATAAATGGATACAAAAACAAAGTTTGGGTTATTTTAAGCGTAAGGACAAAGCACAGAGATTGTTTTATATACATCTATACTCCTATTCCCTGGAGTCTTACCATCTTCAAATCCTCCAAGAGGTGTCTGTGCATTTGTCCAGTCTGTTATAAAAGTTATCAACAGGAGTTAACTTCTCCTTTAGAAAACTACAATAATTACAATAATCTTTCTCTTCTATTTTACCACCCCCCTTGTCTTTTCATAAGATTTTCTCTTACCTCTTTATTTCTAATAAGATGGGAAGCAGTTATTTTGATTTCTTTTTCCTTTTCTTTTTGGCTGTTTCTTTCAACCTCTGTGTCTATTTATCATTAGACAAGATCTGGATGTTCAAAAAGAAAAGACCCTAGTACCAAATTAATCACATTCAGAAATTATTATGGAGAAGTTCTACTTCTGTTCGATTCATGACTGGTTATTTCTGAGTTCGTCCTTTTAGAGTCATAAATAAGCAATAGCACTTGTTTATGATTGATCTATAACCTAGCAAAACATATCTACTAATGTATTTTTAAGCATCTAGCTAGCAATTAGTCTTAGGAAAAATTCTGAAATAAGAGGAAGGATAATACCTTATTTATCATATGAAACATAACTAGATTTCCCAAAGGCTTCCTGCATAATTCATATCAATATTTGAATCACCTGACCAAGAGAGAGACTGCAAAGCTAATGGTTTTTATGATGGTGCACTTAATTCCTTGTATGCAGATTAAAGTTTGATGGAATTGATCTCTACTGATTGCAATTTGTTTGAAAGATTTTCTTTTCAACTAGCTCTTCTGGTATAAGAAGTTCTCTGGTTTGTCTTGAAAAGGAAAACAGCTTTCCCTCATTTTTCTGATTTGGTGTTGTTCCTCTGGTATTGAATCCTTCTTATTTGAATGTTCTTGGCTTTCTGTAGCTTCAGGTCTGCATGAAGATTAAAATCCTATTGGCATTTCCATAGTCTTCAGATATCTTTGTGACTAGAGTCTCTTCTGTGAAATAATTCTGGCATTTGCTGCAACACTTTGTCCGGACTTCAACTAATGTTTCAACAATATTAGTAGACTTGATGCTTCAGTATCTTCCCTCAAACATATAATCTATATTGACATGGAAATGCCCCTATTCAGAAATGTCTTTAATTCTGGACATGTATATCTACTAAAGTTTTTTCTTTAATTTTTATGGATTTATATTCTTTGGCCCCACATAGTTTTCAGAGTTAGGTGTTGCAATACATATACAAGACACAAGACAAATGGACTGGAAAATTAATTTCAGAATATGGAAACATATATATATATAAAATTATGGGCTATAAAGTAACCATTACTGAAAAAATATTCTGCATGTTTATGAAAATGTCAGATTCAGTGCTCAGCGGCAGATTAGAAGAAAATCACAGTACAGGATATTATTCTTAGAAGGAGAGATGAGGAAAAAAACCAAACTACACCAAGCATACCAGAAAATATTCATGAGAATTTGTACAAATTAACATTATGTCTCCATATTGGATATTGTCAGTAGTACTGATTATTTCATCTTTCAAATATTTCAGTAGAACTAGAAAAAGTAATGGGTACAGAACAGGGAAGATTAGAACGGCTTCCATATGTTAAAAACAAGATCCTGAGTAGAGCCACAGTTCCGAAAATCCCTAAACCTTATGCTTTTGGAAGACAGGAGAGTAAAGTTAGGTAAGGATTATTTAATAGTGGTCCTGTACTAGTACTCTTGTTAAAAATAATGTCTTGGTCACTGTTTGTTATACCACATACAGTCCAAATCTAACCAATATGATCAATTATTCTGCAAAGTTATTTACACAAGATGTAAATAATTTATTTCTTTCTCCAGACCACTGTATGACTACTCTTATCAATAGCATCCATTTATGCAGAATTTTGCAAAATAATTCTCTGGCAAGAATGTACTGAAATGGTGGTTATAAGAAAATAGGTGCAGTACAGATATATAGATAAAAATTTATAAGTAAGCATAAGAGAAGTGTTGTAGTATAACCACATTGTGTATTGTGTCAGTCAACCTCACCCAGCTGCCCACTGAATTTTGGAATAAGAACAAACAATAAGTACAAACAATAGATTGCAGAACAGAGATATTGCACCAGATACTTCTGAATCTTTATTGTAAGAAAATGAAATACATAAAAATGCAGAGCGGAAAAAAAGCAGTTATTTTTAATGCCTGCAAGAAGGAATGACTGTTTTCTTCCCCCTCCTGTTTCTGACTATTAATATTTTTAAACTTGGAGACTTGAAAACCATCATCTCAAAAAATAGCAATATGTTTTTCATGTACCCTCAGAGATACCCTTAAGTCTTACTAGGTAGCTTAACTTATTTAACTTTTGGCAACACTGGAGGTTTAGACTAACACATTATTTCTTCTTTTGTCTTTGCCTTGACATTAACATCTTTCCCTAGCCCATCTGTCAGGAATTCCACTCTCTTTAAACCCATGTGTCCTGAATCCATGCATGTTCCCAGTATTTAACTCGTGTGTCCGGCATATATATAACCAGAAATAATTAGGCAACTGAGCTTTTTCACATGACACAACACCCAGTCATGTCACGATGAGGACAGCAAGAGCCCCTTAGAAAAGCTAATAACAGGGTAGAGTCTGCAGCCTTCCCAGGATATTTGCTCAGGTTTGTGTCCAGAGCATGCCTCATGCCTGGAAAGAGCAGTGGTGTAGAGTGGGCCAAAAGCCAAGCTGTTTTGGCAGTAACAAATTATCATGCAATGAAAGGACATCCATATGGCCTTTTATATATTTTAGCTGAAGTGTAGCCATGACCTGATAAAACATGGAATATGTGGCACTGGCACATTGCAGCAGCATACTCTTGCTCTTTGCAGGAGTTTGCCAAGGTCATGATGAAAATTTTTAAATACTATCAGTTCTAAAACCAGTAATTGAAAAATTCCCTAATTGCCTTTCTCCAGAACACTAGCTCTTTCATCAGAACTCTTTGCCGTCTTCCTTTCAGGCAGTTCCTCAATGATTTTTTTAAAGTTCATATATTAATTCCCAGTGCTCACTAACATTGTGTACTTTCAGGCTGTTTAATCTCATCTATTATAGATATTTATACTTTGATATTTATTTTTTTGTCCCCAGATGATGAGAAAAGCTTCTTTGTGGTGTGTTAAGCCACAAGACTGCTGTGCTGCTTGAGCATGCTTGTCAGGGGATTTAACTAAACTTATCACCTGTTGGTAATTGCTGAAAATTTTCACTTGTAAAGCCAAAGAAGGAAGAGGAAAAAAAAACCACTCATCCTTCAAATGAGAGGAAATTCCCAAAATATAGTTAATTATATTTAATGAAATTACCTACTTGCCACAAAGTAGTCAGGATTAGGACACCAAAAGCCCAGTGCTCAGAACACTTGAATAATTTTGTGGGTAAACTTGAGTGGATAGAACTTAATCTCTTCCATCCTCCTGCTGACACATGAACTCTGCAGTTTCTAGGGGCACAAAACAAAGCTGGCACAGGAGAGAGAGAGAGATTCCTTCTCCACCTCATCAAGTGAAACAAGTCCATGGCATTGGCACATGAATAACATGCTAGGAGTGACTGAAGTGATCCTGGTAGGCTTGGAGGGATTTGGACAGGGCACATTTTGGGGGGGAGGGAAATCCTTTCAAAATTTGTGCAATAACCTGAATTTATGGTATTTCTTAGTCACTGTCTTAGTAGCTATATTATAGCTCTACATATCAGCAATCTATATTCGTCTATAGATGAGAATCTGCAGCCCCTGTGCAGCTGATTTTGTAACAAGGACTTAGTACTGTTTATATGAGTACTTTCACATTTATGCCTTCATTTTGCTTTACAGCTCCAGCATACTAAATATGACTTTTGTGTTTGGTAAACCTTTTACTAAAGATTTTTTGAAAGTCAATGAAAGTTAAATACAAAAGCTGCAGCTTTATTCTGAATGACTCTATCATTCTCACCCATGCTTTATAGAGAAAAATTCACTTGGAAAAATATAGATCTTGAACTAGGATACTAACAAAGGGAGCTTTCATCAGGTATTCCCAAAAGACCTCTAGGTGAAGTTCAGGCACGTTTCAAGTAATTACATGGCACAGATACTGTGCTACTTGGTTACTCCTGTAACAAATAAACAGATCACAGACCTTTACATCTATTATTTCTGTGTGCCTTCCACAGAAAAATAGTCCTTTGATGCTGGTTCCTATCCCTTTTTTCCAGAAGCTTAGACCTTCCAACCTAAGTAATATGTTTCAACCTAGTTTAATGCAGCACATGAGAACATAATTCCGATAGCTAGGAGGGAAAAATCTTGTATGGATGGAGATATTTGGAGGTTTTCTATTCACGGAAATGGTGGAAGTCTTCATGCTTGTAAATAAAACTGACTTCTATGTACTTCTGAGGAGAAGGTGCCATCCTGGTTTTGAAAATATAGCCATTTGATAAATGTGCAACATAACAAAAATTAACTTTAATTTTCCCATTAGGAAGAGAAGAACAAGTTCAAGACTGGTTATATACATTAAACAATAAAATCATGGAGACTATTTGAAGAAGGGAAGACCTTGTAAATGGGAAAGATAACAGTCTTTATATTAATGTGTTTGTTAGATATCATTCAAATATTTGTCAATCATTTAATAAAGGACTGCAAGCCTCAGTCTGAAATTCATGGAATAATGAATGACTTTATGTAAAATACTAAAAAAAAAAAAATCTCTTACTGTGAACATATGTATAAACACATAGAGATGTAGTTATAAGAAAACCATGCCAGAATCTTCGCAGCTTTGGCTGATAACTGTGCAGTTTGTGCTGAAAATAGTCCTTGAAAAACTAGGGGATTCTTCTGTGCATAGATGGAATTCTTCAAATTAGAATGCAACTTATTGGCAAAATCTAAACTGAACATTTTGTAGGAGGAAGGTGTAGGAGGCTGGTTGCATCCTGACTTACCTAAAGAGTGATCATTTTTTATTAAGAGCTATTTCTTCTATGGTTGAAACAGAAAATTTTTTTATGTTCTTCTCCAATTCATACAAACTGATTTTAAAATCAGAACCTAACTTTTTAAAAAATTACCAATATTTTGTGCGAGAAGGTAAAAAAATTATTTTTAAAGCAGACATATTTTACATTAAACAATATGCTGGAGCAAAAAAAATTGGATTCTTGCAGGGAAATTTGATGAAACAAAAATGTAGGTAATTCTCATTTTATAAGACTAGATCTATTGCCCAGTAGTGTGTCAGTGACTCTCTAAGCCCCAAATAAGTGTGATTAAAAAAGATATCGTGATATATTCAATCAAATTTCACCGATTTCAAATTGACATTTAAGTGATAATTTGGAATTTACAGACAAACTTGTCTTAGTGATTATAAAGGATATACTATTCCCTGTGTCTTAGTTAATGAAATTACTCACTCTAGAGAAGAAAAATATCTTCTTTCTTATTTCCACAAGTATTTGAAATACAGTCAAAAAGAGCTCTTGAGGAAGAATATATCTTTATGCTGATTCAGCAATCTAGATAACATGTAATTGTTTTCTTGCCTACCAGCTTCCAGTCTGGAAAGAAGCCGGCAATTTGTATTTATTTTCATTTAATCATGGTTGTTTAATGTAGTTGTTTTTAAAAAGTTATTAGTTTTTATTTTGTATCCAAAACCAATGGACAAGAGACCAAAGAGACCATGCTCTGCAGGAAATATGTTGGACATATTTTCTTCTCATGAATGAACTTGATGGGGATTGCTGATGTCCCGGGTGAGATGCTTCTATGCTGCACTCAGCAGGGAAGAATCATGAGAAATTTCTGAACTTCTTAGTGCACAGCACTGAGATAGGTATAGCACCAGCAGATATCCCTGCCTGAAGATGGTAGCCTGCTCTTCACTACCCACTTCAAAGTTAGAATTTCTGGTTTGTTCAGCAGCAAGGGGACTGTCTGCATCCACAATTGGGTGGTTTGAGTGCAGGAATTTTCATCCTAGTTTCAGACATAAAGATTAGCACACAGAGGATAAAGTGCTAGAAATATTGGGCAGCTGCAGAATCCCACAGGCCATGATACGGAGGCAGAACAAAAGGTCAAGGAGCTCAATAGCCATAAAATGCACAGAGGTAGGGAGAATGAAAAAGTCTATTACTGGTGATGCATTTTGTATCTGCAAGAATCAAAAGATGTTTTGATTATTTATCACATTTCTACTACTGGGTAATAGTGATATATAGCACTTAAATCCAATAGGATGCTAGCTGAAACCACAGAAAAAGTTCAAGGAGTCTTTATTTAATTTCATATAACAGTAAAGACTGGGTGTGTTGTATTTAAAAATAATGAAAAATGTGCAAAGCAAGTGACTTTAAGAATTAAGAGATGATCAATAACCTAGAAAGAGGACCTGACTCCATTAGGAGTCAGGGGGAGGGGAAAGGAAGTGAAAGAAAAAGCCAAAAATCCTAGTCTGAATTTGGCAAAGAGATTTGGCTCTTATCCAAAATAGTCCAGACCAGAATGAATTATATAAAATGTGGGTATCCCAAGCAAAAATAATTATTTAAATAAATAAATAAAGTGAACTATCTCATGCAAATTACCTAATTTATAAAGACAGAGCTCTAACAACTGCTCAGGAGAACACTACAGCCAGGAAAAAGCTCAGCTGGTATATAAATTTTGCAAGAAACTTAATGACATAATTTTACAGGAGTTTGCAAGGCTTGTATAAAATGCCCGAAATTGTAAATACCCAATAACATCACAATCAAATTCTCCATAAAAACTTGAAAGGAAATAGGTTATTAAATGATTTTAAGCTGCACACTGATGTACAAAAGAGTGTGCTGCCAGAAGTGCTATTTATTAATAATGATGACAAAAACAGGCCTGGGTATTGCAAAGCTAATTCTATAAAGCAAATGCACGAAGGACAAAGATCTCTCCAAGAGAAGAAAGCCTAGGAGTAACAGGGAGTGTGGCTGTTGCCATTGGTTGTTTGCCTTTTCAGCAAATATCCCTTGGAGTATTATGCCTTGTAAGAAGTGTATGTAATCGATCTGCTCTGCACAGTGATCTGAGAATGCTGCTCTGGACTGTGAACACTAAATGAAAGCCTTGTCACAAAGTAAAAGAAGCTGAAGAAGTTACTTGAGGAAGCAGCAGTTGTCAGGAACAACACCAGGAAGAACAATTTCAGTTGTCTACAGATGACTCCAAAAGGAGTATTAGCAAAATCCTCTTTTCAGCAGTGTGAAAACTGCTGATTAAAACTGCAGGCCATTTGTGTGTGTGTGTGCAAGCAGCAGAAATGAGGCATATTCAATGCAGAGGAACTCTCTACATACATAATGCTTTCAGTCTATAAGCAAGTGTCTCGGTTTAAGAGACAGGTATTTGCCAAGGAGAGGGATGAGCCCCTTTCCCTG
>VXBI01002354.1:1458014-1524048 GCA_013397375.1 Toxostoma redivivum | reverse complement strand
GCCCCCTAACCCTGACTGTCCCTCGCATGTCTTCTCACCATATCTGCCCCTTGTATGACCTCATGTCCCTTACCTCCTCACAGCACAGCCAGCAGACTCTCAGTCTCATACTCAAACTGCAAGTGCCTGTAACTGGTAGCCAGCTAACCCTCCCCTTTATATCCCCCAAACTGATTGGCCAGACACAGGTATTTTCACTACTTGGTAATCAGTACAGGTTCAATTCACTGGGAAAGATTCCCTCCTGCATTATCCTTTCAGCCTAGCTTCCCACATATGAGAGGGTATGTAAAGGTGATTAGAACAAAAAACTAATACAGCCTTGCAAATAAAAAACTCATTTTTAGCAGAGAAAGTGAAGACTACATATAAGCTATTGTGTTGGGTTTGGGTCTCCCTATATTTGGCTATGATCTCCCTCTTTTCTTTGTTAATTTACAAAAAGAAAAACAGCTCCCCAAAGGAGGTTTCTCTGAGCTCTACCAATATTAGCACTATTGAAGAATGGATCTCTTGAAAGAGCTCTTTTTCATATAATGCAATTAATCCTTCCCACGGTGAAGAGCTGCCACAGAGCAAGAAGATCCCAAACTTTGAAAATAGGAAACATCATAATTTAGGGGAATTAAGGAAAACCATGTGGGCTTGTTAAGGCTTTGCTGCCCAAAGGGAACAGCACACCACAGCTTGCCAGCAAAGCCAAGCTCAGAGTCAATACTGGTAGCAGAAGCCAAAGGCAGGAAATATCATAAGTCTGTGAGCTTGAAATGGTATCAAGAGATGTTACTATCTTGTAGCTAGCTGTATTTAAAAATGTACTTCTCTGGCATGCAGTGGGGCAAGATTTGTTTATTGTTGCATGAATACTTCAAGAAAGAAATTAACCCTTTCACAAAAACATTCACAATTTTCTCAGCGAAGCATAACACTAAAGAAATACTTAACTGCTTTTCAAAACCCGTATTTTTTTCCATGAACAAGTTCTTTGCCCTGAGGACACTTAATTTTTAGTTTAAATAAATAAATCCAGTCTTTTTTACCTTATAAGTTATGAATATGGCTTTGTGGGGAAAATGCAACTCTTGAAATGGAAATATTCTAATAGGCTTCTAGACTTCTCCAAAATGGTGGTTGCCTTTTCCTGAAAAGTAAAACTCCTGAGGAAACTCCTCCATGTTTGTTGCCTATGAAATACACTCAATTTTTTTGATAATTAATTAACTAGCACACAATCATTACCTTTTTTCTAAAGCTGTTTTTTTTTTCCTGTAGGAGTTTTCACAATTTAATTTAATATGGTCAGTTTTCCCAAGTTAAATTAATACCACCAAAGAGGCAAATCCTTCAGAGATTAGTTAGTCTCAAACCAGAGCTGGGCAGATAACTTGCAGTTGTTTTTGCTGCAATTTTAACGATGTTGCTCTTACTGGTTTCCAAAAACAAGGGAACATTTTTAATCCTATGCTTGATTGCTCCTCTGAGGTAAAGCAAGGGGAAAAAAAAGGCAAGACAACATTGTTTAGAAAACTAAAGCTCTTTGCCCCATCTGCCAGTTACACTGCTATCAATGCTGCTTGGCTGTGAGAAAATGCTGACTACATGGATATGTATGAGGAGAACTGAAGTGCCACAGAAGGCCACTGACATTCTTCCATTACTCAAGTTTTGAAAAATTCAGGCAAATTAGGCAAGCTGAGCATCAGTGGGGCAAAATTACAAGTAGATATGTAGCACAGATACTCAAATGAATAATTAAAGCAAATCCTCCTGAGTTACAGCCTGCTGCCTGGGTATTTGAAAAAAAGCTCCTGAGGAGTGGTTACAAAAGACCTCTTCACTGAAGTGGACAAGGACTCTTGGGGCTGGAGAATCTCCTTCCATGCACACTACACTGGTACCAAGCAGCACAGCTTGCCTTGAGCTCAGCTGCAAAATGAAAACAGTTTTTATCCTGCAGTTTCACACTTATTTCACATGGAGCCAAGCAATTTCTGCCAAATCCTCACTGATTAGATTGAATAAGCAGAAAAAAGGAAAGCAAAATTGACAAATAAAACGAAACATCTGGACTCTCTACTGACAATCTTGAAATGTGTAATTTTATTTCTGAGTAGACCACTACTGATTTTTCTGTTTTGCTCTGAGCAGACAGAAATTTTTTCACCACAGTTATACTCCCTTTTTTTAGAATTGTTTATCACTAGGAGTCCTGCACAGAACTGCCAGGGAAAGCAGAGCCTCTGCTAGCAGATAGGCCCATTAAGATCTTTTGCCTGAGGCCAGCACGAGTGGAACCAAAGTGCTGTCTGTACCTCAGATTACCAGAAGTGGTCACATGCGTTGAAAGGACTGAGTTATTTGTTCCTCCATCTCTTCAGGGCACACCTGCAGTTTGTAAATTAATTTCCCCAGCACACTAAGTTCATAAGTGTGTAGTTCATAAGGCTATTTTTACTTTCTTTCATGCTGGAGTAGTTTAAAAGCCTCTTCTTGCCTCCCCTTCAGTGAAGTGCATCCACTTCCTTACCTCCACTGCAGTTCCTTCCTCTTTGACTTGTAAATTATTAATTCAGCTCAATTTAGTTTCAATTTGCAATGTCATTCCAACATAGCATAGTAGATTTATCCTCTCCTCTTTCCCCTCCCCTCCCATCCCAGTGCATTGGAGATGGTCTCAAACAGAGAAGGAGCCAGAATGCAAAACTTCTGTTTATGTCTTTTCTGACAGGAATAGGTAACAGCACCCCTTTCTGAAGAGTTCAGCAGCAGTTGCCACTTCTAAAATCTAATCATATAGTAAACAATGATGAGCCAAATGTATAATGAATGCTGATGGGCAAAACTCTAGTCAAAGTTCCCACTGACACAGAACAATTTCCCAGTAAATTATTTCCCAAAGCTTTCCCTGAAATCAGATATCCCTGTAGTTCAGCTAAAAAGGCTGGGAAGAAACTACAAAGAAGTGGTTGATTAACAGAATTAAAGGACAAACGGACATAATCAGGAAATACAGATGTTTCTTTTAATTAAAGGAAGAATAAAAACTTCCTTTAACCTTGAAGGAAAACAACCCTGTTAAAGAAAAGGAAACCATCACTGTCAAGTCTCTATTGCAAGAATAGTCTGTAATTGATTTTTGTATTGCCTGGTGAGGTGAAGACAGTGGTATTCCTGGAGGGGTGCTAATTCATGGGGATAACCTGGGGACGCAGTAGCAGCTGTTTCTTTTGATTTGAGGCAGGGCAGCCTCTGTACTACTGAACCTTGCTTTGAGAGGGAGCCAACCCCAAGAAGCTGAAATCAGTAATTGAAGGAGTTGCCACACACTACCAGTCAAGCCCAGGTGAGGGACAATGCAGGCCCTTCCTGGACAAGGTCCTTTAGCAAGAGTGATGCTGTCCAGGCAGCAGAGCAGCAGGAGGAGCAGTGTAGAGAGAAACAACTCTGCCCCATAGCAATGGGCTACTAAACCCCTGGCTCTGGCCCCCAAACCAAATGGATTGAGAAAATAAGAGTTTGCCTTCTGTTTGCCCTCACTTCTGTCTCTCTGTTAGAAAATCCACATGCCTTATTTTTGCCTACTGTTCCTAGACTTTGTGTTAAAATCCTCCATTTCCTACACCATCTCAACAGACTCAGCTACTCAACTGTACTACAGGGAATCAGAGAGCTACATCACTCTTTCCTTTAGAAAAAACTTAGAAAGAGGTTAAAGCCAGTTCAGTGCCAAAGGCTTGAGGTCTGACTCTGCTCCTCTATCACAGACTGCAGACTATCTTGTCTGGGCACCGCACCTTTTGTGGGAGAGCTGCCTGGACCAGAGATGCAGCAGCAGGTGTCAGTATCCACCACTCAAGGCAAACATACCTGCACGGTGAGAGTTCATTGCATCAATCACATGTGCTGCACCTTATGCAACTTTACTTCTGACTCACAATTCAAAGAGTGACACAGTAGGGTTTATTATAACCCACCTTCTAATGCCAAAAGAGTATTTCTTAAAAGATATCTTAGAAAAGCCAAAACTCACTTCTTGTATTTTTTTTTTCCTTTCTTCAGCTTCTTTCTGCAGCTTTCTTTCTTCCTCCTCTGCTTTCAAGTGATGCTAAGCCACAGATTCTCCAGGCAGTTTCCCAAATAATCTATGCTTAAGATGGACTCCAAGGAGCAGATTTCCAGCCCAGGGTTTAGCTTTCCATCTCTAAGAATACCAGCAGATCAGCAGCTAAACCTTTGTATGTAGCACCAAGCATTTGCCTGCATTATTATTTAAACTGAGGGGTTTAATGAGATTTTGGTTGTTTGATTTAATTCAAGAACTGCTCCAAAGCCGTTTGCTCCAATATCAAAAGCTTCAGGATAGCTCTGTATCCAGTAATACATACAAGTCATAGAGCACAGTCATTCAGTGGTTTTTTAAGGTTCACGGCTTTGAGCAGTATTTTCACATCTCTTTTTCTGAACCACAAAATATGGGATAATTGACTGTCTTGTTTCACAGTAAAAGCCTAAAATAAGGCCTTGACAAGCACATTTTTCTTCCCAGGGAAGAGAAAAAGACTTTGTTGAGAACTCCTCGTATTAAATAGAAAAGATAACCTATCTTACTGATGGGATTTTTTTTCCCAATCAGTTTGTCTGTTATCTCTTTTGAAGGAAAGTTTTCAGTAATGTACTTGGCTATACTTTGGCCTGCCATACAACAAAAAATGGAAAAAATCTTTTAACAAAATCGACTTGTATTATCTATTTTGATACAGATATTACTTTCAATTTATAAGTTACAGCATTTTAAAAGTCTCTAACAAATGAGGATAGCCATAATTTTGATGAGGATTTTACAAAAAGTTAATAAACTGTCCTGCACTTGCATCTTTTCTCTCAATGCTCAGAGTAGCTAACAAACAGAAATTAAAACTCTTTCTAATTCTGCACAAATAGCCTAATATTATGTCAGTTTTCATACTGACACAATCAGAGTTAAAGGGACAGAAGTGCACCCTAAAACTCTGGTTCACCTTTTCTTCATGCTCATCCTGATGCTCTACTTTTAGACTTCTAGTCTGGTATGAAGCCACTTTCTCAAGTGGGATTAAGTGCAGCTGCTAGACTGCAGCATAATAATGGCGCTTTCTAATAAAAAACTAATAGAAGAGTAACTTCTGGATATCTAATAAAGGACGCTTTATTAATGAAGTCACATATGCACACTGCAAGGAGAACTGGGACTCTAGAGAATGGCCAGATCATCCCAGTTGCTGATTTGTTGGTTTTGGTTTGTTTTTAGTCACATTACCATAGAACATGAAATAATGATAAAAAGACAGCATGCAGAGCAGGTTGCCTATATCTGCAGTACATATTCTGGTGCTTGCTTATCATGAGACAGGACTAAAAGCAGGTATACAAAGAAATTAACAGGACTCAACAGCTCTTGCCAACCAAAATCACCCAGTCTTTGCCTAAATACTAATTTTGCACATTCTAAGCATGTTTACAAACCTTTGGAATTTGCCATTATATTTCAATATTTGGTATGATATTTTGCCCAAATAAAAAGGGTAGATCCAGGAAAATCTAAACAAATCCCAGCATATGAATGGACAAAACGACATCTGGTAAAGAATTAGTGAAGTGACTGTAATCTTTTTCTCAATTTAATTTCTGTCTTCAGGCCATCACAATAATAAAAGCTCTGCAGCCACAACATGAAACACACCAAAATGTGATGCCCAAAAGTAAGGCTCTAAGACTCAGAGGAAACAGGAGCCAGTGACATGACTTCTATTTCAAAAAGGCTTGCAGTTAGGAAACATTTTTTTCCAACTGTAACAAGTGATCTGAGGAGATTATCTCTTCTAATAAATGTTGCTTAACACTTCAGTGTCCTTTCCACTGTAGATCTCAAAATGCATTGCTAAGCATTATATATTGCAAACTTATATAGAGAGAATCACTGATGAACACTGAGTCTGTGTTTGATCTCAGACAGTGATTACAGGGGAAACCCACCTCCTCATCTTGAAGCCAGGGAAGTTTTGCAACTGATGCTAACAGGACTAGGGTTTCACCTAGCAATCTGTTGCCTCTGCCATTTCCCTGGTAGGGAAAAAATTCACATCCAGGTAAAGCTATGCTGCTAATCGTGCCTCCAGAAGACAGTCACCAAGCTATGTATGGGGATCATTAAGTGTTTGCAGCAGAGTGAACAGTTCTTAGATACCTTTTCCCTTGCACATTGGCTATGGTTAACAGTCATATATATTAAAGAAAAGAAACATCATCGAGGCCCTATTTCCAGGCAAAGAGAGGCCTGATAGAAAAAAACCATCTGTTTCAGAACCAATTTCTTTATTTTGCACACCTACTCAGTTAATTTCATTTGGTGTTAATACGCTCCACAAATATCTTTACTAATGAAATATTTGTTAAAGAATGATACTCTGCTTGATTGATTACTGTTGTCTGTATTTCTGCCTTTTCTGGATCTGTCTTGCAGTGCAGATGCTGGGAATAAGCCAGTCACTCTGATGCCTAAACATTTTTAGCTTGTTGTATATATTGTAGATTTTTAATACATAGCTGTATAGTTTCTAACATTTTATTACACTTTAGAATAATATATTACCCTTTCTCACACATTATGCCACCTTTTTGGAATTCTGTTTAGTATTATTTGCAAAAAAAATTTCTAACAAGAACACCCTGTTTTGCATCAGCACCCTGAAGACATAACAAAATTAAGGGCTAAGAATCCTTGGAGAGAAATAGATTTAAATTCATGCTATAAAAATATAATCTGATATGGAAATGGATGTATTTTCTGACAGCAGCTAGTTCCCCAATTTTTCTTCACCAAGGAAAGACTTAGAACTACGGTTTAGTCAATATAGTGTTGAATATTTTTTTTCTGGTCCAGGGGAAATAAATTATGAAGGTATCTAGTTGTATGATTGTATTAATACATGGCAATCATTAATACATGAAAATCTACAGGGAAGGCACAGGCAGTTGCTTCACTCAGTGTCTCCTCCCAGTGCCAAGTGTAATTATGGATAGCAGCAACATGTTGACAATAAACTTAAACTAAGAAAGGGAAGTGGTGGGAATAGAAATGCGTTGTCATATAGAGAAAAAAAAACAACAGAAGAAACACCTGAAAATGCAGTGAGCTTCTCTCCCCGAAGACACACAGTACATTATCCCCACTGCAGCTAAACAGATGGCTGCAAAGGCTGTAACGATACAAAGATTACAGAATATCCTGCAAAGCCATAGAAGGAAGGAAACCAGTAGCATTGCTTAATAGTCTGCTTATTTTACAGTCAAGTGGATTGCCAAGCAACTAAGCTGTAACAAGCTCCATATTTAGGGGAAGAAATGTTTGTCTTCTGTCTGTCCCTGCTTGCAAATGGCAAGTGGAGGGCATTTCTAAGCCAGATAATTTGAGTACAGCATGTTCCACAAGCCCTGAGCCTGTGCTGCTGAGCAGCCGGTGTTAATCACGGCAACACTTGACATGCACGCCTTGCCAGAGTCCAAGTTTGTCACCATCACTGTGACTTTCACTCTCTGCTGTTCAAAACAAAACACAAACCCTCAAAACCTGCAGTTACTCAGGAATCTGAGATTCCCACATTACTTAACATGACTGAATCTCTTTAGTATACAAAAATGGCAACTCTTGATGACAAAGAGAGCTCAGTTTGGTTGTCTAAGCAGGTGTATCCAAAGCTGTTTGAGATGCATAGGGTAGCTGACACACTGACACAAAAGCACACACAGAATACTCCAGGGACTAACAGCTGGTGGCCACATGAAATGTATTCCAGGGCATCTGAAATGGCTCTAGTTGCCTCATTTAGGCAACTGACCTGAGCCCCAAACAACCCTTTTAGATCGTGAATTCTTCAACTATGTCACTGCCCACAAATAAAAATGAGTTAGCATTGCTATTTAAAAGCACCTGTATAAAAGTACAAATGCACAAAGTATGTACATTTGGGAGCACATCTCAAATAATTTGCAAAGACTAAAAATGCAGCATTCCTTCTGACACACACATACTGAAGACACTCACCCAAGGGAATCATCTTGTAAACACAACGCTCAAGTCTGAAGTAAGATGTGATTAGGACAAGTGACAGACTACTCAAAAGGTTAACACCTCAAGATCCAGGT
This sequence comes from Toxostoma redivivum, assembly GCA_013397375.1. Taxonomy (NCBI): domain Eukaryota; kingdom Metazoa; phylum Chordata; class Aves; order Passeriformes; family Mimidae; genus Toxostoma; species Toxostoma redivivum. Next base: position 1,515,867 of record VXBI01002354.1, on the reverse strand, counting down.
AGTCCTGTCCCAGGGCATCCTGCTGCTGGAGAAGGGCAGTGCAGGAACAGAACAAGCCTAGGTCATTCACATATGTAGAACAAAATGACCCCAGCCTGGATGACTGACACCCACAACATTATTTCAAGGAAAAATGTAGTTGGTTAAACTCAGCACTCCCAGCCCACAAGAGAAGGCAATTATTTGAATGATTATCTGACTGGTGGCTTTTCAGGAAGCACCTGACTATCTTTATTCAGAAGACACATTTTTTTCCTAACTCAGCTCTCTGCCATCCAGGATCCTGCCTAATGGTGACAGAATAATATTTAAGGTATGATGAAAAACTGTAAGTGTACCTCAACCAAGGTACCTTACATCGTATTTTACCAAGGTATATTATATTAATGCCCAGCTAAAATATTGGTGAATGAAAAAGAATTGCTAAAAAGTAATAATTAAAAACAATCAGCCAATTTTGAAACTGATTCTTTTTGCAATTCACTGTTTTACTTCAAATAATAGGATCAAATTAATGACAAAATCACTGTTCTCCTGCAATCTGAAATTATACTAAGAATCAAAGAAGCATTCAGCAATGAAAACATCCAAAGGCTGATCAGATCTAAATTTGATCAGAATATGACTAAAATGCCTTTTCTTGGGAAATTATTGCATTTAAAGTCACTGTTTTCAGTTCCAAATTTACGTTTCACAGTCTTGACTCAGTTCCTCTCTTTACATGCCAACAACAAAAACTGACAATAGAAACCCACAAACGAGAACAAGCCTTTTCCCTGAAAGAGGATGTAATGTAAAAGCTTCTTTATTACATACTAGCTAGGAAAAAAACCCCCATTGTATGCATGTGTAAAATGTTTACAATGTACAGCATTAGCACATACATGTGCTCCTATTCTTTTGTCCAGTAACTACCACAATAACAAGCAGAGAACACAAAACTAGGGGTATAAATAACTACAACATAAAATTCTGCCATTGCTTTCAGCAAGTGCTGCTTTGCAGGCATAGCAGGTACCTTCCACTCACCACGGGCACTTGCTGCTAAGCAACTTTCAAATCTTGTTTGAAGTAGATGAAATTAGTGACTGGAATTGGAAGTAACATTGTGTTGTGCAGACATTTATTGGAATGAAAGTGCTTCCAGCTGTGATGCTGCAGCTGAAGAACCAAATTCTCTTCCTTACCCATAAAAAATGGCTGTTGTCAGTCCACTCAAGAGATCAGAAAATCCCACTTAGCAGAAAACTTAACTACCTAACAGGACTTGATGAAAAGTTAAAATGAGGTGCTTAACAAAATAATTCACCAATTTCCTAGAAAATGTCATGAACTCTAAGTGCACAAACCAGAGTGGCCATAGCATAGAGCTTGAAGACCAGTCATATGTGTTTCTAGTAGACAAAATGAGTAACTCTAGTGTCTAAGATATTCTGTGCATCAGATTGAGCCAGATCAGCCAAATCACATGCAGTGCTGGGAGTCAGTAATAAACAACAAATAAATAAGTGACAGGTATGGGACAAAAATATGATAGACTGCTCCCTGCCAAATAACTGAAAGCCATGTCATAGATAACAGTAACTATTTTCTGTATGCATCTGTTTGCTTCCCATTACCGGAGAGGATAGGCTGTCTTAGTCTTACTTATCTTTCTTACCATTTCAGGGATTGTACCAAAAAAGATTTAAGCCTTTTGGCTTCAGAGGAGATTTATATCTACCTTCAAAATACTCAGTGCCTATCTGCTAATTGAAAATACATACTATCTTCTGGCTACCTATACTTCAGATACTTCAACTCATTCATACCAGACACCTAGCTAAGCCCTCTCCGTAGCAAATTATGCTCTTTAAACCAGATCATATTCCACCAGAAACTGACAAATATATTTTTATAGATTTACTGAATTAATTTAGTGCACCCTTATATGCTCAGGCAACCTCGCTGGCATGCTATATGGGCTGTAATAGAAAGAAGAGCATTTTGTTTTGTATAGCTGAGGACTATAAAGACTAAATGCCCAGGAAGAACCTGAAACACCAAATGCTGGAAGTGATCATACAGCTCATGAAACATTGAATGCTTGATCATTTTCTCCACTGCCATCTTTAGAGTTCTGAAAAACAGGGAGGAAAATTGAGGTAGCTCTTCAGCAAGTTCGTAATACGCATTCTGAAAATAAGGGATTTTGCAGAGTAAATTTTTTCTATGTGGTACAAAAATCTCTGAGGGGCCATACTAGTGATGCTGAATGGGTGAATAAGCCTATGCTCAGAAATCCAGGTTCTGAATAAAAATGCCAGTGCTGCAGCTGGAAGCTGGAGATTTTGTCAGTAAGCAGAGACTTCCAGTTATTTTCCCTGAACTACAAGGTGCTAAACCTAAAGGAAGCAATGGACTGAAAGGGATCTTACCCCAGATGCAGCTAAAAGGAGGGGAGGCATCACTACATAAGGCATACATGCATCTCATCTGTTCATTAGAGAAAGAAAAAAACAGAAATACCTCGTTTTCACAGCAGCTGAAAGTAGCATAGCAGCCCATGGGAAGGCACAGCTGGTACTCAGGCTTATATTGCTACTATCAAAACTGAACAGGCAGCAGGATTAGGAATAAGCCAGGCTAGCACAAAACAGCATCAGGCGGTTTCTCTTGTTCCCAGCTCCCACCTGGCCCCAGTTCTGCTCTTTCCTGCTCACTACGCTGTTAATGCACCTCCCAGTACTAAAGCAGCTTCAAACGGCAGGGTGAGTGATATGGGAGCAGGAGCACAGCCTGGGCTTCTGCCCCTTCTCCTACAGCACAGATTGCTTCCCCTATTGAAGAGGGAACCATCTGGGGGGAAGAGCAAATGCTCAGCCAGTTAATTGGTACTTTCAGTAAAACAGACCACAGCCAGGATTGACAGACCTAGAGAAAATCACAGAAGGAACCATCAGCCATCATCAGCGAAGGAAAACAGAGCCTGCTTCCATTCCAAACTCTGAAAGATTTGAAAATAAAGTAGGAGCTGGGTCAACCCCTACAACCCTGGATCATCTCAGTCACTGCAGCTTCTAGCACTACCCCAGTCCTAGAGACCCTGCCCCAAGCAGGAGCAGGGCTCTACGGACATGATCAATTTTTGTTCCTATGGCAGTCAAGAACAGTGTGATATCATTTAGTAACATAAATCACCTGCCACCCACCTTCTCATCAAGATAGTGGAATAAAGGGAGACTAATGTTTTTAATTTCTAAAATGGCCTCATTTACTAAAATCACTTAAATAGCATTTCCAGCATTTTCAACCATTTCTATTTTACACTTAAAGGATCTCTCTTGATTTCTTCTTGGGAACGGCAGCACTCTTTAAAGAAGGATGGGCAGGATTAAGAAATCCACCATCAAACCTGTTCATATCTGCCCCCCTCATCCCCCCTTTCTCCCATCCTCCCCCCCTCATACACATATACAGCACACATGTCTATTTGGCACATGAGAATTTTGTTCTTACACTTGCCAAATCATCCACAATTCAAGAATTTACTGCAACAGGATCTTCCCTGTTGCAGACTTCCTCCTCTCTTCTAGCCCATCACACCTCAATTTTCTTGTTCAAGAAAATTGATGATCTCACCTCTTCCTTCAGATTTCCAACCACTCTCTTCAGTTTATTTCAGTCTCCCCAAATCAGCCACCTGTGATTGATTCTGCAATGGCTTGCAAAATATATTTTGTGCTCAGTTCCTGTTTTTGTCAGAATCTCGTAAGTTTTAAAACCAGCTCAAGTTTAGTACTTAGCTTCTGAAGAGTACATAAACAGTAGGCTGTTCTGTATAGAGTAACTTTTATATGACCTTGGACGATTGCTTAAGTGCTGACTATTATGGATAACATCCTCAAAAATTTAAGGCAGCCCTTCTCATTCATGTTCTCAGAATTGTTGATGCTCTGCCACAACAGATCAAGAGAGACATCTCTAGGCCTCCCCACCAGCAAGCATCTAAGGGAAGGATGGCCCTACCCACGGGATGGGCAATTACCACTTCCTAGAACCCATTTTCTTGGCATCCTCAAATATGTATGATTAGCTTTGCAGAAATATCACCTAAGGGCTGACTGCACAGCAGCAAGATGAAAGAAAGCAAAGCTATTTATTTGTTATGCTTAGAAAATGCAGTTCATCTTTGGCAGATGTGAACTTCAAACCCTTTATCAGAGGTCATTCCTGCTTGTCAAGAAACCTGAGAGCACAGGAAACAAGGTGATATTTCATCCTGAATTTCTGAAAACTACAAGGAGTCTCATGAAAGGCATTATAAACAAAAAACAATAAAACACATTGACATTTTAACTTCAATATTACTACAAGTAAATTGACCTGCCTACATGCATGTTTTGATGCAGTATGTATATTCTTGTACAGTAGTTCATGTGAATTCTTATTTTAGCTAAGAAAGTTTACTTCAATTAACCTTAAACCCACACCCTGCTAACTCAGTCTAGTCCTAATTGAGAATCTGTAGGGTTTTTATACCATCTTAATTAAACTTCTTTTAAAAAGTCACACTTTTATTTAAACCTAAGTAAGAACACATCCACATAAGGCTTGTAAGAGATAACGTACTATTTCTGAGAACAGGAATCACAGAAAAGATTGATCTCATTAATCAGCCTAAGTTCTTAAGAACCCAGCAGAAAGATTTTCAACTTCTATTTAGTACCATTTTCTCATTACTCAAACCCACCTTGATATACTGTCCCCAAAGAAAAGGTGACCAGCAGCAGATGACCAACACACAAAACTCAACTGCAGTGCAACAACTACTGTTCTTGACTTTTTTTGCACATTGGCATCCTACTAGCTGTGAAATCATTTGCAAAGATAAAACTTGAGTCCATGAAGGCTGTCTTTTACCTTGGACTCATTTATAAGGCCCTGGAAAAAGCAACTTAATGAAGAACAACGGAAGTTACCTTTACTTTTGCTCATAGCCAGATCTCTATTCTTCTTCCAAAGAATGAAAGCAAATGAAATGTTGGTTTTTGTAATTTTTGAAGTATTTCTCCACAGAATAACAGAATAATTTAGGTTGGAAAAGACTTCCAAGGTCATCGAGTTCAACCTTTGACCTATCTCTACCTTGTCAACTAACCCATGACACTAAGTGCCATGTCCAGCCATTTCTTGAACCCCTTCAGGCATGTTGACTCCACCATCTCCATGTGCAGCTCATTCCAGTGCTTTCTATAAAGAAATTCTCCCTGATGTCCAATTTGAACCTCCCCTGGCCCAGCTTGAGACCATTTCCTCTTATCCTGTCACTGGTTGCTTGGGAGAAGAAGCTGACCCCCACTTAACTACAGCCTCCTTTCAAGGAGTTGCAGAGTGATAAGGTCTCCCCTAAGCCTCCTTTTCTCCAGGCTAAACAACTCCAGCTCCCTCAGTTGTTCCTTATATGACTTTTGCTATCAACTTTCCACCAGTTTCACTGCCCTTCTCTGGACAAGATCCATCACCTCAATGTCTTTTTTGGAGTGGACCAAACTGGACAGAGGACACAAGGTGTGGCCTCACCAGTGCTGAGCATAGAGGGACAAAGAGAGCATCTGTCATGTTCCTGTCCTATCATGATTATCTTGTTCATCAATCTTTTATAGATTAATATTATTCTTAGATTACTGTTTTGAAGTTTTTTTTATTTGATTTCATTCTGGCTATAACCACTAATAACTTTAGCTATTTTTTGACTGTCCTCATTTTCTTCTTCAAAATTATTTAATCAGACCAACTCTGTGAATTTGGATGCTAGAAATAAAAAGGACAGACACTGTGATTAAGTTTTAGAATTTAACCATTGAAATAGCTGTGCATCTTTTCCTTTGAAAGGTATTTTCAGACTGAACTTCAGAAATAAAGACAGGACTAATGGCCAGATTTTAGCGAATTTTAAAAAACCAAAAAAAACAACCAACGAACCAAAAATCCCTAGAAAGCAATTTGCTACATCCAGCAGATGATTTTCAGAGATGAAATTCCAGTTTCTGAAAGACAACTTGGCAGTATGATCTTCCCTGACCTGTACATAAGGCAGCAAGCACCTGAGTCAGCTGCAATGCAGGCTTCCCCATGGCGTCTCTGATACACCTCCATCCCTGCTGTGTCAGTATGTCTGAAATGCTTCAGGAGATGAAAGGATAGTCCACTTTTGTATTTATGTAAACTTTACTGCCTGCCAGGATACTGAACTCCCTGGCAAGAAGCAGGAAGACCACAGCATTTAATCAGCAATTATATGCTATATAGTGAGATAGCTCCAGGCTTTCCTTCACTGGGAAAAAAAAAGCTTTAATTTTTCTAAACTAGTCTGTTAAAAACAAGGCAGTTATCGTTTTAACTAACAGCAGCTGTCAAAGTAAAATAAATAAATAAATAAATAAATGCACACACATATTACATACATAAACAAAAGCTGGCAGATTTTTAACTCCTTTGTCCATAGTTAAATAGCTCAATGACATAAAGACACTTCTTTCTTCCTTTGTAAACCAAACCAAATCAGGAGCACATACAAAGCCGTGGCCTAGGGGAGAATAACTGAAAATGCAGACACCCATATTTGCTGCCAGCCTGCAGACAGCAGCTGCTGCCTGCAGCACCTCACACACAGCGACGGCGGCTGCACTGATGTTCCACATTAGAGAGTTATCTTGCTTTGTTCCCTCGGGGAGCCTCTCTGTTTAAGGGGATACTATTAAGGATGGCAAGTCCAAACATGAGCCCTTTATTTATCTTTTTGTATAATTCTATGAGAATATTTACCTGTATTTTATGGAAGAATTAATTTAATGTCGCTGTAGACGCACAAACAAGACATAACCTAACTAAATGCCAGGCACGTAGTTCACCAAACTGCTGCAGTACGGAGCGCGGGTTTGAAATCTACAGCTTCATTAAATCTACAGCTTCATTCCCCTCTGACAGGCAGCCAAGCCCCACAGAGACTCTAAGTCATTAGCATACATGCAATGCCCCAGAGGAACCAAACGAATGTCTCTTTGCATCCAGACAGTCACTGTGATGTACAATGCCCACAGCAGTGCCACCTCCCTGGTGTGGAGGTGTAGCCTAACACAGCAACAACCCCAGTTGTGAAAATATTCATCCTATAAAAGTAAGTTTAGAAAAGGTCCTGGGTAAAGGCCTTTCAATGCCCATTTTCTATGGGACCTCTCCTGCTGTGATAGACCACTAGTGCTTTATTCTGAGCAGGCAACTTAATCTCTTTGTTATCCTAGCTATTGTACCCTATGAGCTGGGGCAACACCCCCTAGTCCCACTATGATGTGGTAACTGCAAGTGATACTAAAAACGATGTAGTACGTCTTATTTAACAGACTTGAGAAATCCTTCACCCCACTGCTATCTCCTTGTGCTATTAGAACATTCCAAAGTCTCAGAGAGACATCTCTAGCAGGTCAGTAGTTGTAGAAGAATCTGCTCCTCTTTGTAGTGGCACGGAACTGCTCTTCTGTCCTGTGACCAAGGACGCTGTATCCTCCCGTGCGATGTTTGTGTGTCAGGGCTCTCACACTTGGGTGGATTCCTGGAGGAACTCTTGCTTGTGATGCTTACTTGTGATTGCAGCTTTTTTTCTGGCTGCTCACTTTCATCATTTGGAGCTTTTCTCCATCCAGTCACACAGGCAGCCTGATTATCACCCTCTGCTCTGTACAGCTTATCTGGAGTTATCACTGCAGACCAAGCAAGCAGCAGAGGATGCAAAGAATAGCCAGGCTGATACATGTTCCAGAGTCAGAGGAATGCTTTCTCCAGCTCGTTTAACCCTTAGCAGACCTTTGCCTCCACCCACAGCCTATAAAACAGATGGACTGCCTGGCCTCATGTCCTTGTGGATGACAAAGCACATGGGATCTTCACACAAAATTTGCCATGTTTCTTTGCCAGCTAATTTGACATTTCTCAGCTACTGTATTCTCTTTGATAATCTAAACAGTCTGAGAGTATTTTATCAGCAGATGGTTTGAATGACTCATGATTACCTATCCCAATGAAAACACAGCGGCACAATTTACTGTTGCCACTGCAACAGTCCTAGGTACCTTACTAATGACAGTAATGAATGCAGCTGACAGGAAAAAAGGGCAGTGGTACCAATATTTTCCACATTCAGCTCTTTAGTAAATGTTAAATTTATCTTTTTAGCATCCTTCAGTACTCCTAATCAGGATGTTTTTATTTTCTTTTTGTGACCAGCACTGTTTTCATTGTGCTAAGTCAGTTCAGAATCAGTGTGACTCTTGCTAGGTATCTGTAAGGTTCTGCCTGGAATGGTATCTTCTTACAGCATTTTTTCCTTCTCTTGTAGCAGAAGTCTTACAAGTGGAGTCCACTGCCATTTTCTGACCTCCCTGGAGTTGTAATAGATGTCCTTCCTCTCAGAACTTGCTTTCTAGTAGTGTGCTCATCACAGAATCCCTTACTTCATTGTAAAAAAATGAAGCTAACAGATGAAGTGAAAAATATCTGGTCTCCTTTTTCTCCTCCCATCCAGGAGGTTTTAAAATATGTAATTAAGTACATTTTCCTTTTGCTGCACTTGCACAACCACAACTCATCAAGACTATATCCTCTTAAAACTTCTTCATGTACTATCATATGGGTACTTCCACACTCAAGAGAGTGCAGCAGAAAATCAAAATACATGACAGCTTTCCAAGACTAGTTCCTAGTGGTAACATGAAAGGTGGCATTTGCTGGAGTGTTGACATGAAATTATATCATCACTGCAAATTGCAAAATCACTGGGCTAATGAGTAGTACCAGCCAACAGGAGAGGTTAAGGGAGATGGATAATTTTCCCACTGATCATCTTCAAAACCTCCTCATGGCTTTTTAGGCTACAGGTCTTTTGAGTACAAGGCACTTTCTTCTAGAGCTCATTCTTACCCTCTCTCATCATTCTTCCCTGCTCAGTCAAACCTTTAAAAGAGCTACCTAAGGGCTATACAAATGTGGAAAGCCTATATATATAGGCTATATGCTATATGTATAGGCTATAGGCTATATGTATAGCTACGTATTTTCTCTGACACGCTCACCGACTTTGTGTCATTTTCAACTTAGGCTCCTGCTCCAGGCTGAAACATGATCTAGAATGTTTGAAGGGTCTGCTCAGCATCCCTCAAAGCATGCATGGAGGAAGACCTTCCCAGACATTCTATTTCTCAAAGGTGGTCAGAAATATCATACTTTAATATTGTATCACTAGTTTCACAAGAATTTCTCTTCTCCTGTACTGATCAAAAGACCTCAAGACACCATTTCCAAATGAAATTTTTGAGAGCCCTAAGAAGTTCTAAAATACTTTAATTCTGGGAAGCAACGGCACATTTCTTGGTCTAGGCAAAATATGAGTTCTCTTTCACTCACAGTTTCTAGGCACCTTAAATTGATCTCAGTGTAAGTTTCACCTTGACCAAACACACCAAAGTCAGCTAATTTTTCACTGAGCTCCATCAGATTGTGGGTAGCAAGTGTTTCTCTCTGTCCAGCTTACTGGCTTAATGTAGCATCTTATCCTTTTAAATAGGGAACATATTGTCATTTTTAAGATCCTTTAATTTCATATTATACATGACCTTCATACGAAAGAGTCTAAAGTGATATCACATCAAAGTGATTTTTACCAAAAGGGAAAAAAATCCATTAATCTAGAAAATCTGGAATACTCTGTCTCTCTGTATTCTCATGGCACTTGACAGACCTTTTCTTGGTGCTTCAGGGATCAAGCAGGGTATTTTAGCTCAAATGAAAAGAGATGGCTTAGATTCTTCTGTGAATAATTTTTTTTACTAGGCATACCTATTAATTATCCCCAAATTACATTAAACACTACTGCTTCTACCCCAGCTCACATAATAACGACAGTCTTCACTGCATGTACTGCTCTTCCTATCTGGGTCACACAGCCCAAAGGGACTCTAATAATCTTTCAGGCGTCCTTGGTCATAAAGATCTTTCCCTGTTTCTGGTTCTGTAAATTACACTGGTCAAAGCTGAGGCTTGTTTAGATCTCACAACATTTTGCAAACATGCAGACTGATTGAGCTTGTATCTGTCACTGGCTCTAACTTGGAGATTGATCCTGCTTTGAGGGAGGTGCTGGTCCCTTCAAATATAAATTATTCTATGATTTTTGTTTTAAATCGCAAAGACCTTTTGTCCTCTTTGATCAGTTACAGACTCCTCCACTAATTATAACTCATACTTTTAGCTAATGGTGAAAAAATTTGACAAGCTGAAGGAAAGCTTGTCAAATTCCCTTCATGTACCTTCAGATTTCTTCCCCATTCCAGAAGCTGTGTGGACAAAGCTACCTGGGAGACTATCGCTGCATTCAGTAACTTTACATCAGATCCTTGCAACTTCTAAACCAGTGAGATAGAAAAGGTGATCCAAGGCTTCAGGATTCAAACCACCAAAGAATGTCAAATACATGAGTCATATCCAGCCTGTGAGATGTCTCAGTTCACTTTTTGTTTTTGGAGAAAGAAAGGGCAAGGTTCAGTTAAACTCTCACCAGCTGCCTGCTTGTAAACAGCTCAACACAGTGAGTTCAAATTGCCATTGGTGCTGCCTGACTAGGAGGGCTGGGCTTCAAGCCCCGTCCTCCTGAGTACACAGTCAAGCCTTTGGAGACCATACCTCACGCACCTAACAAAGTGTTACACCCAAAGTCTCTTATCTCAGATTTCTATTTTTAAAGAATACATTCACATAGAAAGTAACAATACTAGCATGCAGTAAATCCTCAAAATCTACTGTAAGTGGGATGTGAGACTACATTTTCTCTCCAAGTATCTTGAAGGTTCACTGATGAATTTGTCAAGTTATTACAGCTCCTGTAACCTCAACCCCTTTCATGGCCCAGGTCTATTCTGGCATTTGACAGTGGTGTAGCTAAGCCTCTCTTTGACCTGGTTCTGAAATATTTTCAACAGTCCTGACTCTACAGGGAACAACAGGAACCTCAGCAGCTACATATATTGGTTTAAAGTTACAACTTTGGTACTTTCTGTAACCTCTCTTTGGCATACTGTTGCCTGAGAAACCACTGTAACATCACTGAAGAATTGTGGATGTACTTACTGCTCTCAGCCTTTTAGGATGACAGTTGGCTATTTATGCTCAAAAAAGGAGCATTTTGGTCATCTGCTGGTTCAGAAGAGCCCACTCTCACCAAGGCTGCTGTCCCACCAGAATTTCAGCAGTCATGTCCCACCCTTCCTTGTGCTGCTGCTCATCTCACCACCGCATGAACAAGCCTGGAGAGCCAACATGCTCAAAACCTGCAGGAGTGGTCAGGTTTTGGTTGGTTCTCCTGCAACTGGGATGAGTACCAGTGCTGCAAACAGAGGAGGCAGGCACATCACCAAGGACGGCAGCATCCATGTCAGTCAGATTGTCCTTTATCTCCATGTTTGATGCCAAGATCTCCCATTTCTCTACTGCTGGCTGCTGCTGTTTTGCATAGGTTTGTGAGACTACTTACTTCCTGGATGCCATAAAATCACTTATCTTGGTGTAATATTTCCCATTTGTTGCATTTTGGTGGAAGAAAGGTTGGGGGGAAAAGTGCCTAGGAACAAAAGCACTTCCTGAACAGACAGAGCAGAAGACAGTACAGTGAGCCTGGCACAATCACAGAAGCTTTTCCTGGCACATTTAAGTGAGCAAGGCTTCCCATTCCCCACAGCAGTCTTCAGCCTCCCCAGAGAGAGCAGCCTTCTAGCATTAACCTTGCAGCAGAGGAAAGCTCCACTTGCCCTTTGGTTTTGTACTTCTCTGGCCCTTTGGCCATCTCTCCTTTGTTTCAGAGTCCTTCTGCTTTCCAGAGTGCAGCTGCTGATCTACTAGACAGGTACCACCATGAGCATCTCCCAAACAGCCCAGGCTGGAAGAGCATTTCCCAGACAACCCCTCCTATAACCCTCACAGTTTAGTACTGCTGCTAGGTTAAAAGGCCCTGGCATGAAGAAATGCAGCAGTACTGAGAACATCACTTGATTTTCACAGCACACATTTGGGGCCTTGTAACAGCAATGGGGCAAGCACTGTGGACAAAGGTGTGTGATTCCCTTCCTCGCAGCCTCTGAGTTCCTCTGGGTAGCTGAAGCACACAAAGTGCATATTCTCAGACATGCATGAAATGGCTCTCTGAGCCTCTTTAGTTGCTTTTCAGGCTCTAAACTGCATCCTACCACATTCCTCACCAATACACAGTCAGATGGGATGGAGCTGCATTCCCCTGACCTCTCCCAGCACCGGTAAGCCCCACCAACTCTGGCTGCTCTCACCATTTGTGCCTCTGCTGTCTCTCCCAGAGGCCAGCAACTGCCAGTATTCCTAGCCAGACAAGGGATGCTTGCTGGTTATTTCTGCTAGGCTCTTCTCCCTGAGATGAGGCTGTTCTATTTGTGGGGACCACCTTGTCACTTGTTCAGAGGTCCACCACTTCTCTGCTTTGGTGCAGCCCTACAACACCATTTCACCTTAAACAAGGCTTAATTCTCAATTTTTATCAAACCAGATTATCTCCTACAGAACGTGAAACGATTACGGTGAGCAGACAAATCTTCCAGGTCAGCAGGAGTGGTGGCATGGGATGAAAAGCTGCCCCCCATGCACAAAGCCCCCCACACTGCCCTGGCAGCATGTCTGACAGTGGATCAGCACAAAAGCACTGAAAACAAAGTGTCTCTGGCACGTATATTTCCTCTGGGGATTACAGAAAGGACATGTGACCAATAGAAAATACTGGCCATGACACTATGGCAACTATCCTACCCCCCACAGTGCCCTTGCATGGACACTCCTCAGGGCTTTTGCTCTGCACACTCTATTCCTTGCTCATCATGCACTGGGAGTGTCAGCAGCTGTGTGCATTGCCTGCTGCCTTATCCCCCTTTATGGCTATTGTCACCGTCTGTTTGTCTTTCCCTACATCCAGGAGGTGATAAGCAGACGCCTGTTCCTGCAAAGACTTTCAGACTATCTTTTACTGCTCTTCAAACTGCTGCTAAAAGCAAAAAGAAAAAAACAGGGTTGCCAAAGGAGAGTTGTTTTGATATTTAAAATATTTTGATACTTAGAGACTAAAGGTTCTGAACCAGTAATTGCTTCTGACCATTTTTCTTGGCTTTTTAATCAAAGCAGAGAGAAATAAAATCCTAAACACTAAGTGTAAACAGCAGGATTAAAAAAAAATGTAATCTGCTCATTTCATGCATTTTAGACAGCAGCAGCAATGGCTTCTGTCATATTTCCAGTGTCCAAATAATGCTGACTCTTTTTTATTTTGTCTTATTTGATGTTCTAGCCAGACAAAAACATTAACAATTAGTAGCACTATTATCATTTGACAGCCTGGAAATGTGAAGAAGACAGGAGGAGAGGGAAGATGAAACACCTCTTAGCATTTTGACTGAATTAATTTTAATACTACCTTCTTTCTTTGAAAGCAAAGCCACTGTTCCTCCAGCAGTGGTGTGGGCAGGGCTGGTTATGCAAGCACTGACCTGCACAGGCAGGTGAGCAGGGCAGCACCAGTGACCCTGCTCTTTTCCTGCCTGCCAGCACCTGGCAGCAGTAGGCAATAGGACAGCCTGTCCAGCCTGAACAGGAACTCTTGGGTGGGAGGGTCAGGCCTGAGTAGAGGCACAGGGGAGCTGACCACCACTGGCCAGAGAGTTCAGGCAGAGACTGACCATAGCCTCTGCTCGAATCAATGGCAACGAGCCATGTTCTGTTTAACCCCATTTTTAGAAGCAAGAAATGTTTCTAGACCCTTCCTGGAAACAGGTAGTGGCTGTTATGGAAGCTTCCATTGCCCTTTTCTAAATTGTGGGAACCATGGAAACAAAAGCAGCCATAGCTGCTGATGCACAACCCCTATGACTTTAGCCAATGCACCTCGTAAACAAAGAAATGACCACCAAAATGAACAAGACTGAACAATCTGAGTGCATACTATTGCCTTCTGCAAGAGGGCAGGTAGGGCACCGATTTTATCTCAAAGCCTGTTCATGTGCATTCTGCAGAAGTAGAGCCCATGGACACAGATACTGGGGCTCACAGATCTCTCAAGGAAATTGATGCAGCTACAACATTTGGCATCTCTGTTCATGCTCTGATGACCCAGAGCTGCAGACATGTTTACAACTGTGCATGAAAAATGCGTCCCTAAACAAAAGAAATCTAAAGGAAAATTTTGTTTTTATGCTGCCTGACCTTGACTGGGTGTTGTGGCAGAGGAAGGGGGAGCTGCCAGAGCCTGGCCACAGGATCAATTAACCCTTTGGGAGCAAGGGGTTCAACAGCCAGGAAGGTGTAACTATGAGGTATCCCAATGCTCTTATCACTTCCTAGGAAGAGATGAGCTGCAGAACAGGTCCCAGCCTAGAAGTGTGGAGACATTATACCATGCTGGACGTGACAACGCTTTACAAAAGCCATTGCTTCATATCCAAATGAGACATTTTCAACACACAGTACTGTTTTGTGCACAAAACAACTGTTTTCTATTTTTCGGTCACCTGATAATCACAGGATCAGACTGGTCTCCACACAGCCATAATGTCACCAGCAACATTATTTATACATAAACTCCCAGCCTTCTTCCACAGCCAGATTTGCCAGGTAGGTAATTGTTGTTCCCATTGAAGCAAAACTGGCTTGCTTTCAATGACATGCATCTGTAGGGCTATTAAACAGCAGACTGTGTCAGTTAAGATTTTCCAGCACAAAGATGAGGAAGAAAGAAAGAAATTATCCTTTTATTTTGCATTTTTCACCTCATATTTAGAATTCCACCTAATTTAATTGTGGATTCTGCAGTCCCGGGAGGGGGAGGGGGGAGGGGATGGATTGCAGAGAAGCCTCTTTTTTTCCCAGAAACAAAAATGAAGTAAATATCTAAGATAGACACAAGATAGCAGTCTTTTCCTGCTGCTTAAAATCACTTTCCCCCAGCTCTTGCCCATCTAATACTGCAGCATTTTCAGTCCCCAAATACACCATCTGAGTAGCGTATTCATTAGAGTGTCTGCAGCTCCTGATCACTGACAGATGCGATCTTATCAACTGACACATTCAAGCAAAACTGCCTTTTTCCCTCAATCTTCCAGTGGCCTGAATTCAGCAACACTGACAGCCCTACGCTGCCTTGCATTGAGGATGCACCCACAGTTAGGAGGTAAAGGCTTCCCCTCCAGCATCTTTCATCCCTTCATAAACAGGCAAGGACGGCAGCTTTTAGCCAACGACCTACGGCAAAGAGAATGCAAGTGCGGCGGGCACAGCAAAGACAAAACAAGCCCTGTTCTCAACAGAAAAAGGATGCAAACGGGATGCATTTACTTACATGATGATTCAGTGCCAAACATGGCTCGTCCCAGATGCTGCTATTTTAAAAAGGAAAGAAGAAAAAAGAGTGGAAGACAGAGGGAGTGTATGAGAGAAGGGATGAGACTGCTACACAGCAGGGGTCATGAAGCCAGACAATGCAGTCCAGGCTATCCAAGCTGCCAGATTCTCCTCTCTCCTCCTCTCCTCTGCTCTACACCGCAGACAGCTTTTCCTTGCAGCCGCAGTGACGGTCCTTCTTCAGGAAGCAAAAAGCAGGAGCTTCTGTTTTAAATCCGAGTGACAAGGGCAAGCCAGTCCTTCCTGCGATGCGGGCAGCAGCAGGAGGTATCGGGCAGCAGAGCCCGCAGTCGCCAGCCCCGCTCGCCGTGAGACAATAGCGGAGCTCATGCACACACGGGATGACGTCAGGACACTGCAAAGACTGACTGCTGTAACCCAGAGGCTCCGGGGGGCTTCGACAGAGCACAGCCCTTCCGATGGCAACTCCTTTGTCACAAAAGCACGGCACTAAGAGACACACATGTATTTCTCTCTGATGCTATAGGCCCACTCGGGACTGTAATGCTAGCAGGAAAATACCTGCCTTGAATTCATGCTCCTTTTATCAGCTGCACAAGATGCAAAGTGTCTCTGTGCAAACAGAATAAATTTCAGGGACAAATATCCTAGTAAATCCCATTTCAGCATTTTCAATAAAGAATAACCCCAAATTTATATCACTAATGCTCTTTATTATTTTTCCCTCAAAGAAATACTAAACTCCTGGGCCAGTCTACACCCCAGACCTAATTTTCACATCAAAATGTTAGCCAATTGTCTCATTTTCTTAAATTTATTGTCAGAATACACCATAACAATGCTCTAAGCACAATAAATGAGTCACACATCTAAATAAAAATAAAAACCCCAAAGCACGCTGAATTCAATGATAAAAAGGCATCCTAGCAACCAAATATTGTCCTTAATTCTTCTTTATCCTTCAAAACCAGCTAGATCTAGTGTGCATCTGCAAGTACATTTTTTGATGCACTGAGCTTATTTTTTTCCTTATTTTTTCCTGACATTTAGTAAATAAAAAATGTTCAAATATAGAAACAAAGCCCTAAGCTCACTCCTTTGGTCCTCTCACAGACAAAAGGAATTGCCTGTGTCGTGCTGGTGAGAGCAGCCAAGCAGGAAGCTGAAGGCTGGAAGCTACCAGACACTGGGGACCATCCACAGAATGGCTGTCCAGAGGGGGCAAAACCAAGAACATTTCTACAAAGTCTCACTGAACATGTACATGCAGTTCCCAATATGTCAGATACTGAAAAGTACTGCTGGTGGATGAGGAGAAAGGAGACAGGTGCAGGTCCATTAAGGGAAGCACTTAAAGGCAAGCAACTATTCCTCCTCCCGTTTCTCAGTTTTTTGTGGGTTAACCATTCCCAAACACTCCTGCTGCCCTTCATGCCAGGGAGTTTGTGCTGTTTGCAGAATACCCAATGCCACCATGAGCAGCAGGCTGGAAAAACAAGTACTACTGAAGGCTGGCACACCTGCCACCTGAGGAGCTCAGCATGCTGAAATCTTTAGGGAACAGGGGAGGTGCTGGCTGGGACCACTGCAGCCTGAAGGACAGAGTAGAAAGCAACATATGGAGTTCAGAGCTACAGCAGCTCACTGCCAGGCGAGTACCTCTGGTCCTGGGGAACATGATCCCAAGCTCCCAGAGTGTGTATGCCCACAAACACCCCTATGGACCCCCAAAAGCCCCGTGCTGTGAGACAGGAAAGAGCACAAAAGGCTGTATAGAGCCTGATCTTGTGCTTCCCACGGCAGTGGGGGGCACCTGCAAGGCACACCAAACTACTCTCCTGGTAATATCTGTTGGCACAAAATGCTCTTCAGCTGTTTCCCTGCTTTCCATTCCACACATCCAACAGTCACTTTGTGATCTGCACACACCATAAGAATAGCTAGGGCCACGAAGCTCATGGCAACATTTTCCTGTATTTCATTGCTGAAAGAAAGTCATGAGAAGAGGCCATATCCTGTGGTGAGACATCTCACAACACGCATTCTAACAGGCAGATTTTAGTCTCTGTCAGCAGACATAAGATTTAAGCACCTGAATTAACAGCCTGGCTGTTCAATCGTCATGATTATTTGCAGTCACAAGCATGAATGCACAGCACCAAGAAGGCATGTCCAAATTGATTTTGACCATGACTGTGGCACAAATTCTCTGACAATGACTGTAGCTTTGCTGTTCCCAGAACTGAATTCGTTATTTTCACTGTTTGGAGCAATTAACCCCTCCTTTAGTCAAAACAGGTCGATAAGAAGCTTGGGTGCATCAAACGAAGTTCTAGCTGGACTTTCCAGCAACTGAGGCAAGGCCACAGAAGAAATGTGTCTATTATGTATCTGTAAGCCTCCAAGCATCTTTAAACACAGGTCTCTGGAACAAAATCCCAAGTGCACTCATGCAATGGTTGAAGAATAAGTTCTGCTCTGATGAGCAGATCTGACCTTCCCACAGCATTGTTTCCAAGCAAAAGGCAAAACCTCAGGGCTTTTCCAACAACATCCTTGAAGGTGTCACTGAGCCCGGGCCCTCTGCCAAGTTCTCATTACGCTGACACATATAGGTAGTTGAAAAGCCCAAACAACCCATGCAGTATCTCTGGAAGGATTTCATAATAATCTATTTCATTAGTCTTAGGCTTGGCAGGTCAGTACGTTGCCTTGCCAGAAACGTGACCTACTACAGGCCACTGAAGGACTTTCTCTGAAATTGTTTCAAATTTACCTAAAACATTTTGTCAAATGACTCTGAGAAAGTATTAAAATCTGTTTCTGACCTACTGCTCTTTTAAGACTGTAACATTTCAATTTGTTAGCAGAATTACGGATTTCTCTTTCCAATGCTGAATGTTGCTGTTGGTTTATTCTACAAAGAAGGATCAACAAATGGTATTTCTCTCTTACGCAGCAGTGAAGATAATGTAACTAGTGTAACAAAGGAAATCTCCAGTCAGTGTCACTGTGATTTGCTTACAGTGTGCACATGACATTGTTCAAGTATTAGACTAATTTACAATGTACCTCCATACATTCCACCACAAACCAGCATGAAGTATTTAAATCAGCAACAATATATGCTATGCAAAACTGTCTCCTGTACATTCACATTTTCCAGAGAAAGGGATGTGCTTCTCAACCACTGCCATTCTTGGAGCAGATATTCTTTATTCCTTACTTTTTCACTGCAGAAAAATAACACTCATATTTTACTTTGTTTTGTAAGGACACGTGTCTAAGCCCTAAAGCATAGTTTGAGTTTTAATAATGAAGCCAGATAATGAAATGTTAAATTTTTTATACAGATGTAAATTTCTGCTTTAGAGTAATTTCTTTCTATAAAAACAGTGCAAGCAGGAAATCTGAGCTACCAACAGAGGCAACTTTGTACACGTGCCTTATTCTGATCCATTAAAGCTTGAATCTTTATTCTCTCTGGTCACTACAAAAACATTTCATTTTGCAGTGAACCTCCTTTTTCACAGAAGAAACTCTGGAAGCAGGAAATTAGGTTCTCCTGTCTTACTGCCCTGAGCAGCTCACCTCAACAAGGGAATTCTCACCTGTGTCTTCCCCAGGGCAAGGGAACAGGTCCCCCACCTTCAAGTCTCTAGAGGGGAAGTACAGGATAATCTCAATAAGCCTTAAAGATAGGTAAGAATTTTTATTACATTAGTTAAACTTGCCTTTCCTTACCAAGTCCCCTCTTCTGTAAATTTTTTAATGCCTGGAAACTGATTTTTTTTAAGACATTGATAAACTTAATCCATTTAATGTGCTATTGGTAACCTCTGAGTGACTCTGCAATGCGTCCTCACCATTCAGCAACCTCCAAAAGAAATTAATTTTGCCTGTAGTAATGTTAGTTAGCTCCCTCCTAAAAATGCAGTGAGACCCCCCAGGAACCCACACTGTGACAGTCTCCAGCCTCTGTAGGTATTGTCAGTTCTGGCAACAGTTGCCACACCAATTATTGATTAACATGGTACCCACAAAATACTGCAAGGTAGTTTTTTATGCTCCAGAAAAAAAAATGAAATCAAACAGCAGCACATATTACAGAATGCAGCTCTTTGAATTTATGCTTTGCTTAACTTTGCTGACCCTAAGTATCTTTAACAAACATCTTTGGTGGAAAAGTTGACATCATGATTACACCAATGTAATCCAGCGTAGTGCAACAATTTCAGCTTCTCATCTCACAGGGGCATATATTTAAGGTACAAACCCCCTAAGCAACCAAAAGCAATATCCTGCACTGATGCTGCACCATCGAGTCCCCAGTGCAGAGGTGTTTTCCAATACCTCCATCACTAAATGAAGCTAGTGTCCCAGAAATGGCAACTTTGGAGCCGTGGCAACAGGGAGAGGGATCATAGCCAGCTGGGATGGAGGACAGCCCTTACAAGCCCTTCCCAGCAGGAAAGCTGGCAGCAGGGCACAGGCCCAGTGGGGCTGCCAGCTTGGACTACAGAACATTCAGAGCCAAGTCAAGCCAAGAAAGGTATGTTCCACTGGACTGAAATGTCTCAAGTGCTACGTTTGTGCAAATGCCAGCAAGTTTCCACACGCAGCTGTGCTGGACAACCAGAAGCAGCTCAGGGAGTAAGGAAGGCTGACACAGGACCACACCAGGCAACCAAGACAGGGAGACAAAGGAACTGGCTAGCCAGACAGTGGAAAATATCTTTGAACATCTGAGCTGACTGAAGTCCTCAGTGTTCTCCTCATAGCCTGGTCTTATCACATTTTGTTTGAGGTTTCTCACCCGCATTCTCTTTTTGCAATATACTATTCCCTTGATATGCTGCCACAGAAAGGAAGGAGATCATTGGCAGAAAAGAAGTTAAGATCTTTGTCCTGTTCAGCATAGACAAAGGATTTTACACCAGACTGATTCGCAGACTGCAGGGATGTTTTTCTCTTTTTATTATTATTTGATCTTGTGCTGATTTTTAAAATATTTCTGTGCAGTCCATATTGCATTTATGCAACTCCATTTCATGTAAAAATTCTTCACCATTTTTAGGCAATTAATGCCTGGAAAAATTAAGTTTTTTCAGTAAACATATACATGCATACACACACAAATAACAAGACAAACTGAAGAACAAGTACTTTCTACCACCAGAAAAGTATTTTTATGTCTGCATTGGTCCTTACCCGAGAGATGAAGTTCAAAAGACAGATTGCTTTTCAAAAAAAGAGATACAATGAACCATAATAATCAATTATTACATTACTGTAATGCCTTTCAACATCTCTTTTAATGAAGATCTTAGCTTCACCACAGCTCTGTATATGATTACTGCAACCATTCACCAGGGGCAGCAGGAGGCAGCTCCCAGCAGATGCTCAGCCATTAAAAGAGGAAGTTCTGTGTGTTTTGTCTCTCCCAGACCACCCAGCCATCTGAGGCATATCTAATGGGCACAAAGTTCCAGCAGTAATGAAATGGTAGAGTATTACACACAGAAAAGCTGTATGTAAAGAATATAAGAATATTAATATATAAATATATGCATATAAGAAAGAAAAAACAAAATATATTAGTCCAGCTTAAGCCCCTAATTCCAGAGTACAACTGAGATTGTGGATCACGGTTAGGTGTCTAACTAGATTTCCTTGCATATCTGCCTCTATATCAGACAGTAACAGAACAGAATGGTATTCCTGTTCCTTACAGCAGAGGATACAGAACAAATCATCAAATTCCAACAAGTTCCCTTACATCATTCAGCGTGAGACTGGTCAAAAAGGTAAAAATTATTTTGTAAGTGGCAGAGTACAGCTCACCTTTTGTGTAATATTGTCAAAAGATTAGGATGGTGATTCACCTCTTTTTTGTTTTGGTTTGGTTGGTTTGGTTTTCAGTTTGGTTGGTTTCCTTTTAAATATAAACTGTTTACCCACAAATATCTAAGACGTTTACCAACACAGTGTGACAATCTACTCCCAGTGTGAAAATGACATATCAAACCCAAATGAAATATGTTATCTTTTCAGTAACATTAAACGCCATGGCTCAGCAGGGCATGTGTAATGTCTTGTTAAATTCCACGAGCAGTTTTTTGTCCCAAATGAATGTAACTGCGTGATGAAATGGGGCTACTACTGTATCTGAAAAATGTCCAGCAGAACACAACACCTTTCAGTATGATCCAAAGAGAACTTCTTTTTTTTAAATCCTAATTTCAGGTCATTTCCAAGGATCTATGCCGCAGGCCTGCATGAGGTAGACATGAAAGTTTCTAATGGCAGAGTGAACACAGGCATATAACAAATTTTAAAAAGGGATTATAAATAAACTGTTATGATTATTATGTGACTCTGAGGGATCAAAAATTAGGATTAAGGCCAACTCATAATAAACCACTTGCAAACTGGCATCAGAGGGAACATGTGTGCCCCACATAAACACAAATATCCAATTTATATGTATAAAACTGAGACAGAGATACGTAGAGGAGTAGCAAATACTACCAGCATTGCATTAAAATTTGCATTAATAATGTCTGATCTAATGTCAAATCTTCATGATTAGCAGAAAGTTTGATTGATGAGCGAGGAACATCAAATGTAGATTACTTCTCAGCCTGAGTAAACACAGTATGGACATTCAATCTGACATTACAAATAGCCATGATTTCATCATAAATACAGGAAAAATTAAGGACTTCTAAGCCTATAAGGGAATACCCAGAAAACAAGGTAATCAAGCCCCTGCTGGATGGGTGAGTGCTGTGTTAAGCACACTCCCCAGCAGATATAAAGGAATCTATAATATAGCCACGGGAAAAAGTTCAATTGTGAGGTTTATTTCTATTTTCCTAGATGGACACTCCTGTGCATAACAGTGAACAAGCTGATACTGCAACCATAAATATAACACAATTGCAGAGTCGGTGGGAAAAACAAATCCACTGGAAGCTGTTTGACTATTTCCACTGCACATTTAAGGATTTCAGTTTTCCCAAGATGCAGCAGCACTTTGGTGGTGTCCCAGCCCCTCACTCCAGGGATTCCACTTTACTTCCATTCAGTGCCAGCCCCAGACTGGAGATCTAAAATTCTTTCCTTCAAATAAAAAAGATTAACCACAAAACTAGTAAATGCTTGGATAGCTTGATTATCATAGCTTTTACTGACAAAGAATTGCTTCTGGGAGTTAGCAAAATAACCAAAGCAGGAGGCCCTCCTGATCCTGTGCTGTGATGGGTGTTAGGTTGCAGCAGCACTGACGTCCATCCATCAGGCTCCAGACACAAAGCCTGGGCTGAACACTGAACACCAGAAGAGTAAAACCCCTCCTGGAAAAGCAACGTTCTACAAGTTATAAGAAAGACATATGTGGATAAGTGCTAACCTGATGAACAAATGTATGGTGAAGAGGAAGCCCCAGCAACATGCTTAAGCACTGTCTCACTGGCTTTTAGAAGAAGGCTCTTAAACTTAAGAGACATCCTGGAAAAGCTCTCCTGAACAAAGCACTAGAGAAAATGTTAGGCTTTTAGTTCTGGTTATAGAAACTTTATGTACACAATTAGAGGGAAATAGGATTAGAAAGGGTGGTGGCATCTGCCTTCCTCATTACAGTGAACTGTACCAGCAGCATCCTGACCTAGCACCAGGCACAAAGGAAAAATGCACAGACTCCTGAGTCTAACTCCATGTGGAAACTCATCGTAGGACACAGAGCACCTTTACTAGAAGCTCACAGCACTAACTGGTTCACAGGATTCCTCTCACAGTACATCATGGTGCTGCCAAAGCACAATAAAGCATCAATAACCACAGCTTATTCCTTCTGCCTGGTCAGTGAAGGAACACCATGTAGAATCATGACTCAAGACAGGCATGATGGTAACTGGGCCTCCCTCTGAGCAGACCACACTGCCAGGGTGCTGGTACCACGCTTATGGCCTCTCCCTTGGAGTGGTGGAACCCTCAGAGCTGCTGCATTTCACAGGAGACATGGAGGTTACAGCTCCACAGTCTTCACAACATTCATCCCAAGAAAGTCCTGGTCAGCACCATTAGAGAGCACTGATTTTCTAAATTCGTTTTGTTCTCAGTTCAGCAGTTGTCAACTTCAGCAGTGCCCATCTCTCTCCACTGACTACAGAGAGAGCACATACAGAGTAAGGTTTGAGCAGCTCAGGTGCAGACACTACACAGAAGTACCTCCTGTGTGTCTGGGAGTTTTAGGGGAACCACTGGAAAAGGAGATGGCTATGCTAATGTCAGGGGGCCCATAATTCAAGGAAGAAAATGTAGATCCCTGCACTCCAAACTTGCTTTAAACTGTGGCCTCTTCTATGGGTGTTTCCCCCGAACAGGTCCCAGAATGATCAGGTCATCTAAAGAGCAACTGTTCAGCTGAGAAACCCTTTTGCCCCCTGCAGCTGCAGAGATCTTCATTACACCAGTGATCTCCTGATACTTCAAAGCACTGTGACACTTCTCTTTCTTCAATGCCATGGAAGATTCAAGGGCTGGTGTCCAGCACCAGGTGGTACATTGAGTTTATCATCTTCATCAGCCCAGGCAGGAAGGTCATGCTGAGCATAGTTTGCAGATAAAAGAAGTTGATAAAATCAACAGGCATCCACCAGAGTAAATCTTCCCTGCCACCTGAAACGTGCTACCTCCTAACAAATTTAAACATGCATTCTTTTCTTCAAGTAGAAGTGTTTGTGGCCTTTCCTATGTACCTGATTTGCTTACTCAACACCACCTAATTAGTTATCACACCAGGCTGAAGAGCTTCACCTTGCAGCAAAGCAGGAGCAGCATATGGCTCTGCTTAGCCTGCAGGGCAGGGAGATTGCCTCCAAACATCCGTCCTTGATGCTTCCTGAAACCCACTGGCCTTTAGATGGCCACCAGCTCTTAGTGCTGTTTGCTGTCAGTATTATTTACCCACTTGAGCTTCTGGCTCTGTTTACACCATACCAAGTACTGTTTGGTACCACTTACCCTTCTCAGAAGATGATTTGGTGATTGGCCAAAGCAGAACCTCAAGCACAAGGATTGACTCCCCTCCTGTATTCAGTGGGTTAAGGCTGCCCCTGCGGGCACCCCAGGGGCAGAGGCTTGTGGGTCCCTTAAACTTCAGTCAAACAGCATGAGAATCACGTCTTGTGAAAATCTTTTTTAACAGAAAGTCTCAAGAAAATGTATCCCAAAATAAAACACAGATTATTGTGTATTTACCTCACACCAAACATCACTGGAAACTATACACTGAATGAATGCAGTCCAGTACGGCACCTTCTCTGACCTCAACCTTCACATCTCTTTATAAACTGGTACAAACAAGACTTACAGGCTTCATTACTTTTGTTGTCAATGATGCATTTGACTGAAATTGATCCAACACACGACAGATAGGGAAAAGCAAAGGGTTGATTACTTGAATAAGAAAAGTCTGTGTACTATCAAGTGTCCAGCCCAACACATACAGACTCCCCTGGCATGCAGAGTCAGGTGCCACAGAAAAGACCTCAATGGGAAGCATCACTTGTGTTTTAATCACGTGTTTAACATGTCCCTTATTCCAACTGTCTTCCTTGTGTCTGTGCAGAGAGAATTAAGACTCTTCTGGAACACTGGGGTTTTTTGTATGAAATAATTGCTTCTCATCAGAACAATTATTTTTATACAATATAGTCCATGAAAAAAAATAGTTCACTCAGTTCTACTTTACCCCTGCACTATAGATGGAACTGAAAGCAACACATATGTGAATTTGTATTTCACCAGGAAACTAATCCTTTGCTGACTTTTCATTGCCATTTACTATCTTGAATTAACATCAATTTAAACACAGTTAGTTAGACAACCATCACTGAAAGAAATGCCAAAAACTTTTATTTTCCTGTGACATAACATTAAATATTTTAAAAACCTCCTTGCTCAAACATCCCTTATGTGTCTTTTGGCAAGGGCCCACCCTGGCTCAGGCAGTGGGCAATCACAATGCTGCATGTTAACTGTGGAAGCCAGAAAGGAACTGGAACGTCTTGCTGCAATAGCCAGTCACAGTTCAGCTCTGCTGCAAAGTGCACCAGAATTACGTGTACTGTTACAGAGCCAGATGTCTCCAGGGCAGGAGCTTTCTAAAGGAGTAATTTCTGGCTAGCAAGACAGCAAGCTGAAGTTAAAGCACTCTTTTTCTTAAAATCTTTTCAATTTTTCTTGTTTTTTATTGCTATTAAAATTTAAACTAGAGTGCTTCACTAGTCTGTAACAGACAAGGACTACCATGTTTTCAGCAGTAAACATAAAGCAAAACCAGATCAAGCGAAAGTCTACAGGGCCGGGTGACAGATAGTGTGGACAGCCACGGTGAAGTGACCCTCTGAGGATGGCTCAAACAAAACAATACATCCACATTCACAGAACTTTATTCAAGCTAAAATCCAAGTTGAATGAAATGGGTATAGCAAGGTGGCTACTTGTACTACCTACCTGGCCATAGACAAGCTGAGATCCCAGCCCTGTGCCCAGACCTGCCCCTCACTTGCCCCATGCTTCCTAATCCAGAGTTCTGAGGCATCAGTGTCCACTCCTCCCCTTGGAGAGCACCCAGCCTTTCCTGACACGCAGCCAATTCCCTCCTCAAGCCCATAGAAAAATCTCCCCTCTCATCTGCCTTGCACCATATCCTGTGTTGCGCCTCTCTGAAATCGCCCTCTAGGAGCACAGACTGCAGCAGTGTCAAAGTCCCTGTCCCATCAGGACCAGCTGGGGTGGGTTGTGCATGGTCACATCCACCTGGGTTTTGAATGTCTCCAAGGATGGAGACTCCACAGCCTCTCTGGGCAACCTGCTCTGGGGTCTGAACACCCTCAGAGCAAAGAAGTGCTTTCTTATGTTCAGACAAAATTTCTTGTGTTTGAGCACCTCCTGTTACTCTTGTTTTACCACTGGGCCCCACTGGGAATGTAATCTGTGTATCTAAGTCCATCTCAAAGACTGCAGCCCCTCCTGACCATTTCTTTCCATCTCTCCATCAAAATACCCTTCTGCCTCAACCAGAGATCCCTTGGATCCCTTATTGAAATAAATTATGCACATTGTCGTATCCTTGGATGAAAACAAGGATACAACAAAGTGCATAATTTATTTCAACAATGGTACTTAAAGCAGATGGATATATAACTGGATTCTTTTTCTCTTCCTTTTTCCTAAAATCTGAATATCAAGTTTTCTGCACACCTTTGGAACGAACCTCAAACTGAAACTCAGCCTTAAGTGCTGAGTATTTTGCAGGCTTCTATAATTTGTCCAAGAATATTCACGTCACCACATTTGAGGCAAAAGGGCATATAATAGTCAGCAAGATGATGATGATGATGATGATAATAATAATAATAGAACAAATCTATATAACACATTATATATTATATATGTGATATATAATATATATGATATATAATAATACATGATATATAATAATATATTGTATATAATAAAGGAGCAAGAAGCCTTGATCTAAAAGCACAACATTGTGCCTTCTTCTAATGCAGAGCTACTGAAGCAAAAATATACATCTCTGTGAGGAACATTCTATAGTGAAAACTTTAACCAACAATTCCTGACTTTCAATAAATTAAGACCAAAATAATGCTTAGACTGAACTAGTTTTAAGAGTGCATAATAAATAGATTTTAATACATTAATAAATACTAGCTGTAAGCCATAGGAAGTGTCTTTGTTTTCCCCCTCTTAGCATCTTAAAAAAAAAATTGCAATAGTAACAAGACACTTTTGTGGATCTAATATTATAGAAGTAACCCTTTCAACTGCAGTCTAAGGAAAAAACCCATGTAATGATGTCATGACTAAATATTTCCATGTCATCAAGCCCAAAGAAATAGACTGTGTCAGAGAGTTCTGAAGTTTCTGAAGATAATCAGAGATCATAACAATCTTTGATTTTCCAAACCAAGGACTTTTCCATAATGTACTTTGGGGTAAATGGGATAAATAATAGTTAAGAACCAAATAATGGTATANAAACATAAAGCAAAACCAGATCAAGCGAAAGTCTACAGGGCCGGGTGACAGATAGTGTGGACAGCCACGGTGAAGTGACCCTCTGAGGATGGCTCAAACAAAACAATACATCCACATTCACAGAACTTTATTCAAGCTAAAATCCAAGTTGAATGAAATGGGTATAGCAAGGTGGCTACTTGTACTACCTACCTGGCCATAGACAAGCTGAGATCCCAGCCCTGTGCCCAGACCTGCCCCTCACTTGCCCCATGCTTCCTAATCCAGAGTTCTGAGGCATCAGTGTCCACTCCTCCCCTTGGAGAGCACCCAGCCTTTCCTGACACGCAGCCAATTCCCTCCTCAAGCCCATAGAAAAATCTCCCCTCTCATCTGCCTTGCACCATATCCTGTGTTGCGCCTCTCTGAAATCGCCCTCTAGGAGCACAGACTGCAGCAGTGTCAAAGTCCCTGTCCCATCAGGACCAGCTGGGGTGGGTTGTGCATGGTCACATCCACCTGGGTTTTGAATGTCTCCAAGGATGGAGACTCCACAGCCTCTCTGGGCAACCTGCTCTGGGGTCTGAACACCCTCAGAGCAAAGAAGTGCTTTCTTATGTTCAGACAAAATTTCTTGTGTTTGAGCACCTCCTGTTACTCTTGTTTTACCACTGGGCCCCACTGGGAATGTAATCTGTGTATCTAAGTCCATCTCAAAGACTGCAGCCCCTCCTGACCATTTCTTTCCATCTCTCCATCAAAATACCCTTCTGCCTCAACCAGAGATCCCTTGGATCCCTTATTGAAATAAATTATGCACATTGTCGTATCCTTGGATGAAAACAAGGATACAACAAAGTGCATAATTTATTTCAACAATGGTACTTAAAGCAGATGGATATATAACTGGATTCTTTTTCTCTTCCTTTTTCCTAAAATCTGAATATCAAGTTTTCTGCACACCTTTGGAACGAACCTCAAACTGAAACTCAGCCTTAAGTGCTGAGTATTTTGCAGGCTTCTATAATTTGTCCAAGAATATTCACGTCACCACATTTGAGGCAAAAGGGCATATAATAGTCAGCAAGATGATGATGATGATGATGATAATAATAATAATAGAACAAATCTATATAACACATTATATATTATATATGTGATATATAATATATATGATATATAATAATACATGATATATAATAATATATTGTATATAATAAAGGAGCAAGAAGCCTTGATCTAAAAGCACANAATATTATAGAAGTAACCCTTTCAACTGCAGTCTAAGGAAAAAACCCATGTAATGATGTCATGACTAAATATTTCCATGTCATCAAGCCCAAAGAAATAGACTGTGTCAGAGAGTTCTGAAGTTTCTGAAGATAATCAGAGATCATAACAATCTTTGATTTTCCAAACCAAGGACTTTTCCATAATGTACTTTGGGGTAAATGGGATAAATAATAGTTAAGAACCAAATAATGGTATATATATATATATATAATGGTATATATTTTTTAAATTACAGTACTTTTTATTGTTTCTTGAAAATAATCTGACAACTGTTTAAATTAGTTATTTACCTTTGTTGTGAAACAACTGAGAGTTTCTGAATTTCCTTGATTTAAGGCACCATTGACTTTAGAAAAAATATGATCTTAATCACACTCTTGCTTTTTTCTTCCAATTGACAGATGAATTAATATGCTGCTGGCAATGAACAAGACTTTTAATCCTCTTAAGACGCAGCATTTTAGCTCAGGATGAATATTAAAACCTCGCCTGTTTTAATTTTCTTTCACAATCAGACAGATCCAGACTTCTGACAACACTGTGGCATCATTTTGTTGCTTCTGCAGCAGCAAAATGTATTTTTGTATATCTCACCATCAAAATTTCACTAAACCATGCCTTTAGAAGCTCCACAGAACTGTTTTATGTTTTAGTTGCATGCACTGCTACCTGAACGCAGCCATATGAGCCTATGCTCCTCAAACCCATCTTTTGGCACTCGCTCTCCTGAGCAGCCTGTGGGCAATCAGGTCTTGGAATGGACTTGGCCAAGCAGAATATTGGGAAGAATACACAGCAAGGCAGGCTGCCCCCACACAGCAAACTGCTCAAGTTACTACTGAACCTCGGCCATTTCTACCACCTTTACCCATCTGCAGGATCAGAGGGTTCCCACTACGTGGGATGTTCTCACTGCAGCAAATGTGGTCATGAACAAACACAGCCTTGGGTCACCCTTGTACTCCTACATACCAGACCATTATGTTGGAACTAACATACTGCTCTCCAAACAGGCAAAATCCAGCCTTTGGATAAAATAGTCTTTAGACACCAACAGACTGTATGTATAAGCTATTTTTTCAAAGAGAATACAGTACTTATGGGAAATATAAACCATCTTCTTTCTTTTCAATGATGGTTGAAGCAATTTCTGAATGAAACTTGAAGAAAATTACCTTGATTTAAAGGTGCTGCTTAAGTGTATACCTGAATGCTGCATCTTAAATGACAGCTGCTAGTCACAAGGCACAAAGGTAGTTCAGGGAAATGAAGCACAGTCCCTCAAAGGTGGATCTGGAGCAGCCTCTGAATGTCCACTGCTGACAGAGAGCTCAATAGGCATCTTTCACATATTCTGTTTTTGTTCTTTTATTTGTTTGTTTGTTTGTTGCATAGAGTTTAGTGTCTTCAAGATACCAGCAGGACCTTAAGAAGGCTTCTGTCCTTCTTCCTACACTCAAAGAGAAACAATTTCTCTTTCCACTTCCATCCCACAACTGTCAAGCTGCCTTTGTATAATTTGCATAACTGATGAGGAAGTGCTGAGAGCAGGGTGCAGTGAGCTTCCCAGTGCATCCCCCACCTCCTGACCCTTCCGCTAGGGAACAGCTTCCTAAGAGTTGCAGCGCAGTTTCCATTTAAAAGCTTCAGACCTGGCCAGAAGGAGATGTCAAATTTCAAATCTGTGCTCTCTACACAGTACTCAGATGAGCTTTTGCACATCTCTCCCTTGTGGTATGCACGTACCTTTTACACAGCCACAACGAAAGCCTTACATAAGTCTCTTCCTCTCTGTGCTCCTGCTCCTCAACTCTAGTGCAGGACACAGTCTCCTACTAAGACAAGGAAACAGTGACCACTTGAGGAATGGGGGGACAAGCGTCCCCCAGCTGGGGTCCAGAGATCCTCATCAGTCACCGTCACTCACTCTATTCCCAAAAAGTGCTCACATAATGAGCCTCCTTGCATGCCTTGGAGCCCACCTTCACCATCCCAGTATGGACTTGGCTATCCCTGTTTTTTCAAATCCCTCATTATGCTTTCACAGGGAGCTAAACCAAGTATCCGTACACTGTTCTTATCAAAACCCAGGGGGTCTTCTTCACAGGACCCAATGGACAGCAAAGGTCTTACCTGAGAAATAACAGGCTAATGAAAGTACTATGCAAGAGACTGTCTAGTGCCATTACAGCACTGCAATACAGAGCCCTTTCCAGCAAATACTGAAAAACCCAAATCAAACACTGCTGTATTGCTGTGTAGCAGCAATCCACACAGCAGACTGGATTAATTTCCCAGGTCAGGAAAGGTTTTCCCTGCTACAGGGATGTACTTGAGTTTGCAACACCATTTTATCTAAAATCTTCATGAGACTGCAGTGGAAAGCTTCAGGGAACAGGCTCTGCTGAAAAGTCAGAGACCTGGCAATCAAAGTACACTGCAGGGAAGAGACAGAGTCAGGGTGGACTGAGGTGTGAGCACAAAAGAATGTCAAGAGATGGCAGGAGGTTAACAGAGTAATATGGCAGGGAGCATCAGCCACTCCTCTGTGTGCAGGCACAGCTGCCTGAGCCACATCCTGTGACTGAGGAGAGCATCAACAACAAACCCCCTGTGAACCAGCATGGCTGTCAGAGGAATTTTCCCACAGTAAAGATCACATTCATTGCTCTGTGTCAGGAACAATATTGCATTGTAACATCCCTGGGATTCCAGCAGACAGAAGAACCTCAACCACGAACAAACTGAGAAGCGGCTAAAATGGAGAGGAGCAATGCTCCTATGGCTGCACTACAGCACGGCAGATTTTATATGTTAACCACATGGCTAGCATAGTGACATGAACTCAAATGAAGAATGGAGACTAAATCTTAATAAACCTGAAAAAGGACAGAAACTCCCATGCATCAGGTAGCAACAAGTTTCTGAACCTTATGAATGTATATGACCAAAACAAAATTTTAAAGAGAGAAAATAAAGAAGTAAGAAAAAGAAGAAAAAAGAAACAGAAACACTGAAGAAGAATTTGAAGTGCTTTCTTTACCACTACAATCTCACAGATCTATCTGTGGGAAGGGAATATGGTGATGGGCATGCAGACAACACTGCAAACGTCACTGCTTTAAAAAAAAATAAACAAACATTTTCAAATATTTTTTCAGGGTTCTTCCTTCCTTTTTTTTCCTAAGTTTCCCTAACATGTGGCAAAGCTTACATCTTCTTTACTATTAGACTACTCTTCTTATGTGTGATAGCCACTGCTATTTTTCATCCTACGTATTTTTCAAGTTATCTCTCTCAGCATTCATATGAGTACAAGATTTCCCAGACACTCTTATTTTTTTTTCAGTCTGGGACCACTCTGTGTCTTCTCACAATCTTTACAGCAGGAAAGCTGTAGCCTGCACAGAGAGGAAAGCATAAATTACACTATGACAGGTTTATAAGACTAATTCTAATAAATATTTCTCAGTAGCCTCCTATTCACTGTCTCCTTCGAAGACCAAGGAGGGATTTTTCTGCTGGCAGTATTTTCAACTGCATCAACATACTTCATGGAAGTGCATGAACCTCAGCAACACTTGTCAAGGAAGCCCACACAGACTTGCAAACCAGGAGGCATGAGGAGGACCCCTCAGAGCCCTGGTAGAGCATTACCCTGGGCTAAGATAGACCAGAGACTGGACCCCATTTCATGACCAGGTGCATTCAATCTGCCTTTTTTTAGCTCAAATCACTTCAGGTCAGCGTTTGATCAAAGCTTCTTCCCCTACAAGACACTGCTCTGGCCAATTCAACTGACCAGGAGCCAGGCAAGGCAGAGATCATGAATGTGAAGCAGGCATCCATGTCAGGGGATGCGGTCACCAGCACCTGCACACCAGCCAAGCCTAACTCGCTTCCCAATACCTTGTGTTTTCTTGCATTGTTTCATGCTGTTTTGTTTGGGTATTCAGAAAATCCAAAGCACCGCTTGAAGATCTTTTCATTTCAAAAGGACCTTTAGACATATCTTTGTTTCACCCTATCTACTGCCACTAGAATTTTATTGAGAAAGAAAATGTATTGCAGACAGGCAGAAATTACAGCCTGGAAGGAAGCAGTATCCAATGGTATGAAAACCAGCCATGTGCTCTGGATGGAGTACATACATTTTTCTTTCAGTTATTATTTCATGATTGTTAATTGCCCTGCTATTACTGTTTCAAAAAAAATTTTATGTCTTTCCTACATCTATTTATTTGAATATTGGTTCAGCTGTGTCATTGAAATACTTAGAAACCCAAGCGCATTTTTCAAAAGTTATTTAGGAACTTCTTTATTTAAGTACCATTGGCTTTTCTTGAAAGTCATATCACTTCTGAAAAAAGGATTTAGATGCATGATGACATAGAAGGAAATTGAGAACATCTTCATTTTGGAGACATTAAACAGTCCAACACTGACCCACATGCACATCATTTGCTACCAAAGTCTTTTATTGCTGATATTCAAGAGAATGCTGCAGAGAACAGAGAGATCTTGGGTTCATGCCTGTTAAAATCACATAAACCATGAAAGACTGGGATTAAAACCAGAGGCTGAAGGATGATGTCTAAAGGCTAGAAGCTTTAAGTATTAAAGCATCTCCTGCAACACTCACAAGAGTTTCTTCCTGTGTTACATTTGTCATGGAACCAAATTATGGCCTTTTACCCTTAGACAAACTCAATTCTCTGTATCACAACCTGAGTACACAAAATAAATAAGACTCAAATGAGTAACATTAAAAAAATATTAAATGAAAATGAGAATTGATCTGGTGATGGAGTTCTTGCCACTCCATCTGTTGACTTTCCTTTTCTGGTTATTTTGAGAGTTGCACTGTCTTTCAGAAATACTGAGAAAGTCTTTTAAGCTTTTCCCTTATGCAAGATGTGCCGTTGGACTTCTTTGGTCTCCATGAAATGCCTGTACCCAATACCTCTGCTCTTTTGCTTTTCAGCACAAGTACCGAGAATCCAACCCCACCCCCGCTTTTTGTTGTGAAATTGGAACATGCCCAACATTTTTTCCTCAGTAGACAATTTATTTTTAAATCCATGGCTAAGAAGGCAGCATAATATATTTTAAAACAAATGTTCTTAGTCATAATTTCCATAATATTTCAACCCCTCCACAGGAAATATTATTCACAACACCAACAGAATAAAAACCAATGAGTTTCTATTATCAAGTGTCCACAGGTCTTCACTTTAAATCTCAACAACAGTAAAAAATCACTGTAATAAAAACTTAGATAAAGACTGATTCTTTGCATTAGCACTACTCAACAGCTGGAGATCTGTCTGGAAGGTACACCCTATTTCAGTGTGACATAGCTGATCAACTACTGACATGAATGCTTAAGTTAAGTTGTCCATGTTAGGACCATGACAGGTCTTCAAATAAGTAAAGTTTAATATTTATCAGGAGGCAATATAGGTCTAAAAATAAATTGCTTTCCTGAATCAAATTCTCATTCATGGCAACTGGCCTGGTATTGTGAAGAGAGGTTTTTTATCTCAGATGAGGAGTGTTAAGGTCTCCTATACTGTCATTTCCTGTTCCTAAAAGCACATCAAACATGCACAGAAAATGAGGTTAAATGACTGGTGCTTCTATCAAACTAGTTTGTTCTCCTTCTTTTTCCACATAGCACTGATAAATAAAGATGTATTTTGTGTGAGTGAGTAGGGAGAACATATGTCAGCTGTGAAGTGTCAAGTTCAAATTGTAAGGTTTGCAAATTAAGTTTTTATAAATGCCAAGGCCGTGGACCTACACCATGAGTCTGGGCAGGCAATTTTGGTCATCAACAGGAAATATTCTTTGGTTCCCTGACCATCGCATTACAATTTGGTACAAAAATACTTCTGCCATATAATATAGAAGCAGATGAAAATTGCACTTAGGGATTTTGTAGGAAATAAGATACTGTATTGACTAAGTGTATCTTACTGTGCACAGCTGGGGAAAAAATAAGTTACAAATTACTGCAAATAAAGTTTAATTTAATTGCTGCATTTCTTCTTTCCTTTAGTTGAATTATTACTTTGCTTACTGTAATGACTTTTTATTTTCAGGTTCTTTCTACTAAACCCAGTAGGAATAGGCTGTATTTGAAATGTTGCTATCTTTCTTACAAAATTATTCCAAAACACACACAACTTAGGCAGAAACCACGCATTCATGACCAAACATGAACAAATATTTTTAATTCATATTTCTGTTGACATCACTGTTAGCAGGTCAGACCATTCAAAAATGTAACAGGATAATGCTTTGTGGAATTTAAAAACTAAGTGGCAGTCAAAACATAAAAGGGTCTGACCTGAATTAAGCATTTTCTCTCATCTTCATTAAGAGGTTAAAGGCAGACTGTTTTCTAAAATTTGCTTAACAGAGGCAACATGGGCAGAGTCATGGAGCATGTTTGCATCACAGCTCAGAAATGGTATTCTCCAGTTTAGTACTCCAGCTAAAACCAAGCTGCCTCTCACTCCCCGCACCTTCGATTCGAAGAACTAAAGGCAAAGATCATGGTTTGAGATTAAAAAGTGCACTGGAAACAGCAATGAGATTAATAAACAACAGTAACAGCAACGATATTACTAACAAAAGATATAAGACAAAGAAACAATTGACACCTGTGCACCTTTTCTGGACAGAAAGTAACCTTTCTCTCTTAAAGAGCAACAGAGTCCCTTTTTCCTGCCCCTGGCACTCTCAAGAGCTTGAGCTGAATAACATTTGGGCCTGGCCACGCCCCATCCCAACTACTGCAAAAAAATGAATCCTGTTCCTGGCCAGAACCAGGACAGCCTGATGTTCAAAAGCTACAGCTTTTGCTGTCCTGCTAACCCTGTGGTTTGCTGAGTGGAAAGAACAAAATCAGAAAATACAGCACACGTGACAGTATTTGCAATAAAGATGATCTATGCCTTTGGGTAGACCTTACACATCCATAGACCAGAGCCTGTTTGAGTACCTGCTGAGAGAGGGACATTCATCCACATGGCCACAGAGCTCCCAAGGATACCTACATTCCATGGCAGTATTAAATAGCCATTAAATAAGACAAACAATTCTACCTCCACAGTCACTTTTGCAATTAAATTCATTCCGAAAAATTATTTGCAATCACCGACAAACAAGCTCTCATCTCCTATTCCTGCTGGAGTCCAGTGGTTTCAGACTCAGAGCTAAAACATGAGTTTTCTGCAGCCCTGCATATTTAAGGCAGATGCCGTGCCCAGAGAAGGAATATGGATGTGCCACCCACCTACTTGTATTTACACGGGGCACAAAGGAACTGGCTAAACAGAACAATGTTTCTAGTCACAAATGTCTTACCTTGAAAAACAACACACCCTACATGTTGGACCTCATCCTATCCTAGAGCCTTGGGTTTACCCAAAACCCCAAATCCCAGCAGTCCTCTTGCCTCTTGTCATTTTTGTCTCTTAGGATGAAAGACCTCATCTGTATGGGATCTCCTATTTCTCTTACTGTTAATACAGTTCATAGAGCAGAAATCCAACTTGGCTCATAAGCACGGTTGGTTTTTCATCTAAGTGCACAAGGAGAGGTTCCAAAGTCATGGGTCTCACTGGCAGAAAACAACTGCTGGCTTGCTGCGCCAGAAAATCTCTAGCCCTGGCTGTCCATGAAGTATCACATCTATGCTGAGACACAAATGTTGTGAACCAGAAAACCAGTTACAACTATCAATGGTTTTCATACAGCAGATGGAATTCATAACTTCATAGGGTGATATATCACACATAGTTATGAATACACCTAAAAGCTCCTGAGATCCTCACTTATTTGCAAATAACAAGAAAGTTGCAGTGATTCCTTAGGTTTCTGCTTCTGTTTAATGCTGAAGATTAAAAACTTTAAGATCAAGCAGAGAAAGAACAAAGAAGATGAACATCTGGTAAAAACCTGTTAACCTAAAATAAAACCCTATGTACTTATTTGAGATAAAGAAGCAAGATTTTTCAAACATACCTACTGTTTGAAATCTCTTCCAAGATTATGGACTCTTCTGAATTCATAAATGTAGTAGCAAGTATTGCATAGTTCTTTTATGGCTTTAGAGAAAATGAGTAATGAAAAAATTTATCAAATGTCTACATCATACAGATTAGTCAAACCACAACACACAGTCAAGATATTGTTATGGGTGAAATATTCATATGTACAACTTTACAACATTAAACTTTAAATAACCACAATTATTTGTCATTTCCCAAACTGTAAAACACTTTGGTACCAAGTTCATGAAGATTTTTCAAGAAGTCTACCACCTTGCCATGGGCAGGGACCCCTTCCACTACATCATGTTGCTCAAAAGCCCATCCAACATGGCTTGAACACTTACAGGGATGGGGAATCCACAGCTTCTCTGGACACCTTGTTCCAGTACCTCGCACACTCACAGTAAAAGTGTCATCCTTATAATCAATCTAAACTTACCATCTTTCAAGTTAAACCACTGCTCCCTTCTCCTGTCACTACAGGCCCTACTAGAAAAATCTAAATTTACCACCTCTTAATTTAAAACCACTGTCCCTTCCCCTGTCACTACAGGCCCTAGTAAAACTCTGTCCCCATCTTTCTTATAAACCCCCCTGGAGACTTCTCTGGGTTGAACAACCCCAGCCTTTTCAGCCTTTCCTCACAGTACAGGTGTTCTGGCCCCAGAACGAGACATCAGAAGTAACATCCAAATTCATCACGTTTATTGGTCAGACACTGGAAGGAGTTCAATTTCCATCTCACTGATGTTAAAACTCACATAACATGCACACATAGACAGATGACACATGGTACATAGAGAAAAGCAAACAGGCTCTTGGAAGGCAAAGATACACCCCAGAATATCAAACCTGGTTTGCTCCTGTTCAGCTACATCAGTAACTTCAGCTCAATGACCTTCCTGTCTGCCACATGCTATCTCCTCATTTCATAAATCTTAACAAAACTACATAAAAATAAGCAAGATTCTCAAGTAATTTAAGTAACTTGTACAGATAGTTCAGTCCATGGAAGTAAATACATTCTGACAAAAGCAATGATCAGATTTAGGTTTTTTGCCTGGAAATCTCTCCTTTGTTCAAATAACCACCTAGGTACTCATCAAACTTTGCCACCTTTGCCTAGGAGTTTGAGCAAGGAAGACACTGAATTCCTCAGACTCTGCTTTCAATGACTTGAAATCACAGAGTCATGGAATATCTTCGGTTGGAAAGGATGACCAAGGATCATCAAAGCCCAGTTCCTGAATTGTCTTTGCAACAGCCCATGGTTATCCTCAAGTGTCTGCCAGATTTGCCTTAGTCTCCCAGTGAAAGCGATGTGGGGTTACCTCTTTTGCTTGTCCCAGAGGACACCAGTACCTACTCATATCCAGCTTTTAGTGCTCCCCAGGTTGCTGAGTGACAGCAAGGCTTGCCACCTTCCACTAACTACAGACCTCCAAGAGGACCTCCAAAGCATGACAAACTAAATCTGACAGGAATTTTAGTATATAATGTTTTACATTAGCTAGAGGAGCTATAGAATTAAAGCTTCTGGTCAGTCAATGCCCTTCTGTTTCCATTTACGGTTAAGAATGCAAAAACTTGATGGTAATTTCATTCCCAAACTCTCCTCAGCCTGTTCCAATTTTGGGACATAATTCAGTCTAGTCAAAAATATTTTAAACAATGTGGTTTATTTATAATCAGAAAAGTCATCTTAGTAATCATCAAAATTACTAGAAGCTACTAAATTTAAAACACAACAGCTTCATTTTCTTCTCTCTCCATACAGAGCAACAGACTGAGCACAAAATCTAAGCACTGCTTTACACAGCTCAACAGAATTCTCTCCTTCCATGAACAGCTGCAGCCAGAGACAGAAAAAGAAACCTTTTTAGGTTTGCTAACCAAACAAAATGTGTTATTAGGAATAGCAAGGAATATGAAACAAGTAATCTATTCTATGTATTGTAGTTTACTTATACTTTATGAGTACTATCACCTATCCAAAAATATGACTGTGGAGGGAGATGTAGCCATATTAATACAAATGATAAGATTAAAAATCAATATTGTTTATGCCACACAAGAGTTAAAAGTGAAAGGATACTGCAAGTGTCCATAGAATAAAGCAGCAGAATTACAAAAAAACAGCCATTCAGTAAGATAAGGGACAAACTGAGAACTATACAAGAAGACAAGCATTCACTGATCACATCTTTTACTTCCAGCAGTCAGTATGGTAAGATGCTGCTGAAGTAAAGAACTATGAAAACTCAAAATTGGAATTACAGTAAGGCCATCTGTAAGAGTACAAAAAGACAAGCCAAGTAGCAAACTTACATGAGAAAGTAAACTAGAAATGAAGGAGGGGCAGATCACAACAGTTGCCTTCCCACTGGAAGTTATTTTCCACTGTTTGCTGAATCTGCATCTGTTATTACCTATTCTCAAGAAAAAAATACACAACCCCATAAAAAACAGAAATCTGTCCACACCTCCCCTAAAGCAACACTAGAAATGCTGACTTCACCACAGAGATTTTCATGTTCAGTGTAGTTTCTGGAGCAAAGTCTGGTTGCACAAACAAAACTCTCCACACTGTTCAGAAACATCAAGAACACATAAAAACCCTTGGTTTACAGTGTGGTGGTTTGACCCTGGCTGGATGCCAAGCACCCACCAAAGCTACTGTATCACTCCCCTCCACAGGACAGAGAAAATAAAACAAAGGGTTTATGAGTTAAGGACTGGGAGAGATCACTCACCACATACCATCACAGACAAAAAAGGGGATATTAACTGAATTTATTACTACCAAAATCAGAGCAGAATAATGAGAATTAAAATACATCTTAAAAACACCTTGCCCCCAGCCCTCTCTCCTTCCCAGCTCTACCTCCTCCCCAGAGCGGCGCAGGCAGGCAGGGAATGGGGGTTATGGCCAGTTCATCACCTGTGGTTTCTGCCACCACTCAGGGTGGAGTCCATCCCCTGCTCCAGTGTGGAGCTCTCCCACAGGAGAGCCATCCATGAACTTCTCCAGCATGAGTCCATCCCACAGGCAGCAGTGCTCCCCAAGCTGCTCCACTGTGGTTTACTCTTCCCCAGGGTACAACCCTTCAGGCACAGCCTGCTCCAGTGTGGGTCCTCCATAAGGTCACAAGCCCTACCAGGAAACCTGCTCCAGCCTGGGCTCCTCTCTCCAGGTCCCTGCCAGGAGCCTGATCCAGCACAGGCCTCCCAGAGATTCACAGCCTCCTCTCAGGTATCCACCTGCTCCAGTGTGGGTTTCCTCCATGGGCTGCAGGTGGATCTCTGTATCCCTGTGGATCTCCATGGGCTGCAGGGGCACAGCTGCTTTTCACCATGGCCTGCACCAAGGTCTGCAGAGAAATCTCAGCTCCAGCAGACGAGACGTCTCCTCCCCCTCCTTCTGTACTGNCTTCCCAGCTCTACCTCCTCCCCAGAGCGGCGCAGGCAGGCAGGGAATGGGGGTTATGGCCAGTTCATCACCTGTGGTTTCTGCCACCACTCAGGGTGGAGTCCATCCCCTGCTCCAGTGTGGAGCTCTCCCACAGGAGAGCCATCCATGAACTTCTCCAGCATGAGTCCATCCCACAGGCAGCAGTGCTCCCCAAGCTGCTCCACTGTGGTTTACTCTTCCCCAGGGTACAACCCTTCAGACACAGCCTGCTCCAGTGTGGGTCCTCCATAAGGTCACAAGCCCTACCAGGAAACCTGCTCCAGCCTGGGCTCCTCTCTCCAGGCCCCTGCCAGGAGCCTGATCCAGCACAGGCCTCCCAGAGATTCACAGCCTCCTCTCAGGTATCCACCTGCTCCAGTGTGGGTTTCCTCCATGGGCTGCAGGTGGATCTCTGTATCCCTGTGGATCTCCATGGGCTGCAGGGGCACAGCTGCTTTTCACCATGGCCTGCACCAAGGTCTGCAGAGAAATCTCAGCTCCAGCAGACGAGACGTCTCCTCCCCCTCCTTCTGTACTGACCTTGGTGTCTGCAGCATTGTTCCTCATATTCTCACCCCACTGTTCTCTGGCCACAATTACTTTTGTGCAGTAACTTTTTTTTTCTCTTCTTATATTTGCTACCACAGAAGTGTTACCTCCATTTCTGATTGTCTCGGCCAGTGGTGTGTCCACCCTGGGGTTGGCTGGCACTGGTTGCCAGACATACAGGAATCTTCTGGCAGCTTCTCAAGAAGCCACCCCTGTAGCCCTCCTGTTGCCTCCCTACCAGAACCTGGCCATGCAAACCTAACACATACAGAGAAATACTGGAGAAATTCACCAATAAATGAGGTGTTTGCCTTTTCCTTTCATAAGAAGAATTATTTTTAATTAAAAAAATACACAGTAATCCTGCTCCTGTTCATATTTCATGTTCACTTACTTGTTCTCAGCTGCAGTTGTTACAATACAATTGGGCAAATTTAGCTATTAGAAGTATTTCCACAGCAAACTACTTCACATTCAAACTTCTTTAAATTCTTCTGACCTAGCCATTATTGCTCAGCATTAGAAGATGTAGTAAGCTAAAGAAAGGCCAAGGGCTTGTCTACCAAGGCAGATATTCTTAAAAAGCCATTGCACTCTCAAATATTTATACCATCTTAAGTGCAAGAGGGGACAAGGCTGAAAGATGTAGTATGAAAAGACACATAGGAGATGACTCACTACAACAGAACACCTATGCCAATGCCCTTGAAATTCAAAGTGAGTTGCTGGTAATCATACAAATTTGTTTTCTTGTATTTTGTCTTTCAAATCTCTCTAAAGTTAAGGTGCTGCCTTGATAGACATCAGCAAATGTTTTGTTCCATTTATGAGTACCTGTCATAAAAGCACATCACAGCTGAGACTATTCTCACTAGAACACTTTACAGAGAAAAATTTTAAGTACATAAATTGCTTCTACCTAGTATGACTCATTCGAAGTCTCTTTACCTTGTGGTTAATTTACAACAAGCCACACACATACAAAATCCAGTAAGTGCAGAACAGGTAGAGAGCTGGCATTACAAACTCTTGAAACCTGTTCAGCACTTGGCAACTCACTCTAAGCCCTACCTGCAATGTTGTGTTTCATCTTTTATCACTTAAACATTATCTTTGGTCTGGATGGATGACATAAAGGAGCTAGCATTTAACACACGGCCATGTATAGACCATGTACGTGAGCACCAACCTAGCTGAAACTTCCCAAATAAGCTCATAGACAAAATCCCAATTAAGTAGACGTGCGCTATACCAGAGGCTCCTGATGTTGAAGAGTCTTTTTGAACTGTCTGATCATTTTCAAACACCTACATTTTTTAATAATGCTGTTGTGTACACACAAAATATCAATGACAGTCCAGAGAAAGAATATTAAGCAGCTCGAGAATAAACTGAATGGGCAGAACTAGAACTCAATTGATTTGATTTATAAAAGAACAACCTGATACGTGATTTTTTTTTAGCAAGGCAAACATATGCATCAAGGGAAGGCAGTGATTTCTTTCGTGAAAAATCCGTGATTTTTTTAGACACCAAATGCTAAAATAAGCAATATACATATTCTTTTTTAAAGATTTATATTGAAACAAAAGGGACATTTTTAAAAATTTGTATCAGTGTCCATGGTTACAGATGCCTCAACACATCAGATGTACCGGGGGGGGGCAATGGATACACCTAAAACAACGACCTTTAATTTGTTTCTACATATACAAAACCAACAACAAAGCCATGTCTGCCTGTATGCACAAATGCTCAGACAGGTTAGACATGAGATCTATCTAATAACAGCTGGGAAGGAGACAAGCTTTCAGGAAATAAAGATATTTTGCTGTTTGTCCAGAATAAGTCAGCCAGAGTCAGACACACGTTACACCACAACAATTAGCACAAATTTTCCAGAGCCTTAGAAACTACTTTATGTCTGTAAAAACACTTTGTGGCCTTAACAGCTGGGGCAGTGGGTGGAATAAAGGCAGGCAGGCTGGTACTAGTCACCTCCTCAGCACCTCTGTGCAAACTGTCCTCACTGTCTTAAAGCCTGCAGTCTGCAGGTGCATGGGCACATAAGGGCAGCACCTATCACCACAACTGGTTTTAACTCGCTGTTTAGCTTATTTTGTGGTACTAACTTTGGGAAAACCAGTATGAGACACCTTCAGTCAACAACCAGTCCTGCACTTTCCATTTTTTGTTGTACTTAAAATAATCCAGCTTTATGGCAGTCATCACAGTTCCTTCATCTTTCTGTAGCCTGAGATGAACACGTTGTGAACCTCATCTTTCACCTGACCTTGTAGAAGCCATCTACAGGACCCCCTCCCAAGCAGACTTCTGAAGCTCAAGGGTGGGACTTACCTTTGCCATACAACTCCATCAGCTGTAGGATGGCCCTACAACTTCATTCCTTACCTGTCACGTGACTGTCCAAGGTAGTACTTCCCTCTGTGGGTAGCTAACACCATGCAATACAGGGACATTTAGGGTCCCCAGTAGCAGACGGAGCAGCTCCCCCGCACTCCTTTAATGCCTGGGGCTGTGTCCGCCTGTGCAGGTGCTGCCTGTGCAAAGCAGTGACCCTTCACCAGGTCTCTGGCAGCAGGCACACCTAGGTTTGGGACCAGGTTGGGGACAGATTTCATTCCCCAAAGGCCGCAGCCGCCTCTCCTTGTCCCAGCATGACTCCCGTGTCTTTAAAAG
The DNA here is from genome assembly GCA_013397375.1 of Toxostoma redivivum. NCBI lineage: Eukaryota > Metazoa > Chordata > Aves > Passeriformes > Mimidae > Toxostoma > Toxostoma redivivum. The sequence continues at coordinate 1,472,307 of VXBI01002354.1, read as the reverse complement.
GATGCCCTCTAGTGTGAGAACTGTACAAGCCTTTTCTACTTCTGCCACATTACTCAGTATCAAATGCAAAATCTACTTATGGCAGATGAGGCAAGACACGGTGAAGGGCTGGCTCAAGCACTAAGGAAAAGACTGGAAGGCAACCACCGAAGACAAGGGAAAAAAAACTTGTACAAACCAGCAGCACAGAACAAAAATCTGATCTCACTGCTACCAGCTGAATAACAACCACTAGGAAATGGAAATTACTCAAATGGCAGTGCACTGGCTTCTAGTTAGTTTCTGCACGATAAAACATCTTGCATATTAAAACTACAATTTCAAATTCAATTAATTCTTTCTACTAAACTTAAAACTGCAATATGCCAAACAGTAATGTTAACTGTCTCTGTAAGTAAATATGCCATTTATTTTGTTCACTATAAATTAAGAACAGTATTCAAACCTCAGACATTTCCCCTTTACTGCCAATGCAGTGCTGGCCATCATCAGACCAGAGGGACCTGTATTTTAAGAACAACATTTAGGACCTGAGTCAGTCAATGTTGTTCTTGCTGAACTACAGCATTCACAGAAAGCAAACACCATAACCAATTTGTTTGAACTGGCACATATTTTAGGTTTATTATTATTTTATGGTATTCTCACATCTCTCATTAATATTAACTTATATTCCAAACTGACAGCATAACTTCCTGCAAAGGCAATGGCTGTGATGTAAAGAATTACACTAGCATGAGTAAAAGAACACTCTGCCATTATAGATGCATTGTGTATCAGATACTAAACGCTTTTCTTCCAGTTAGCAAAGTGTTGTTTGGTTTATTACCATGTTTAGTATAGAGAGTACATTAATAAGTACATGTTAATAAGTAAACTAATGGCTGACTAAAGCACAGGTTATTAAATACCCCAGGTGCTTCTGAAAACATTGCCTTGCAGATATAATTCCAGGGAATGTTGGCCACCATGGGTACCACCAAGCTCCCTGTCTCCTAAAACAAAGGCATTTGTGAGAAAAGGCTTTATAAAATGTCATCATTCCCAGCATCCTTTTCCTTTAAATGCTTCTCTGTCACATTAGATTAGGAAAGGAAAACAAACACGAAGGCAAACAAGAGAGATTTTGGTTGGCAGGCTTCTCGTTATTCATTTACTGTTTATTATTGATTTTTGTGCCCGTGCAGAAGGATCATGTGTGCCCTGGAAAGAGGACGATGGTAATGTACAGAGGGCTGTGTATTCCAGGGAGCAGCTGTCTTTGGGATCTCTGTGGCTGTTTTTTGGATTGTTGGTTGTTTTATTTTAGACTAAGAAAGTCTTGAGTGCTCAGCTTGGACTAAAACACAAACTCCAGCTCTAGGAGTCCACTGCCAAGATGCAAAGGGGTCATAACCCAGAGTAGAAGAGCAGAGATCTTGGGTGATCTCCAGGGTGGGAGATGCCTTCCCAGTGAGCCAAAGCTGGGCTGGCATTCACAGCCATGGAGCCACCTTACAACCAAGGGGCAGCTGCTCTCACTCACACCAACACACAACATGGGCCACCACAGCACAGCAGAGAGCATGGCAGCACCCTGACCCTCACACTCCTGCCACCGGGCAACAGGAACTCCACTGCACCTAGGGAAGGACAGATTTGTAAGGAAGATATTGTAGGATATTTATTTCAAGCCTGTATTACTAGCTCACCCAAGGAAAGTAGCAAACAATGCCAATTAGTCCTGCACATCACTGACTCTGCACCCCAAATGATAAACACAAGGGGAACAGCACTGCATTTTATTACATATATATTACTAACATAAATATTCTATATAATGTAATGTATATCAATATATTTTGCATATATCATATAACATATTTTATATATTACTGTATATATTACTCAGAAACAGAAACAATTGCCCAATAACAGCATTGTTCCATAATCAGTCATTACCAGTTTGAATGTGGCCTGAAGAAAAATTGGGATTTTTAGAACTACCTGACTTACAAAAGGGTAGAATAGTACTTGAAGCACCCAAAGTTTTCAGTGAGAGGTTTATTAATTACTGGGTTTGGCTTATGTCATGCAAAATTCGTCACACCGTCAGCCTATGATACCTTGTAAAACTGAAAATTTCTATTGCAACTGCAAGAGTTATAAAAAAGCGTGGCAAGAGAACTGATTAAAAAGTTTTAAACATAAAAGCAGGTAAGAAACTTTACAGATTAGGTTTAGACAGGCCAACTTCTTTTCAAATAAATGCCTTTATTTAACTTGTACTGCCGTCAGTTCTCAGTGTCTTGATACCTGGCATGTTTCAAATCCAGAAAGGCAGCAAATGTGCAAACTTATTTCAGATTGCTGGGAAGTGTACGAGAGTCATTCATGCTATATACTCTCTTCTATCAAGATTAATGTTATAAAAAAAAACGAACTCTTGGGGCAATATTATCATTTCCTTAACTCAGCAGGAGCTTTGCCAACTGCTTCTAGGAGAGCAGAATTGCAACACAGACTTTCTCAAAATAATAATGGATAGTTAATTTCAATTTCTACCTCATGATACCAGTCTGTCAGCTAAGGGTTTCAAATAATGCAATACCAGCCCTTACAAATAACACCTGCAAGACCTAGGATGTCCAAAGATTTTCCTCTGCTTTTATGAGGACAAAAGGCAGAGAAATAAAACTACATCTGAAAAAGTCAGACTAAGTTATAACTTTAGGTCTGTATAAAAACAGTTAAAATATATCACAACAAATCCAACAAACCAAGACCATTTCAACAAAATAAATAAGGACACAGCAAGGTAAAAAGCAGGATATAGTAGTTTCCAAAGTGAATACTTATTTCATCTTTTGAATGGGAACAAAAATGCTGAATGCGGTGAGAAAAAAATAATTAAAGGGCAAGAAAAGAGACAGTGACAGGAGAAAGCAAGATATAATTCAAAGGACTTAACATGTTCAAGACATGGTTGAGTGTAAGATTAGAGAATGTACAGAAAGTAACTTGCTGAGGGAAGTTACATTTGTAAAAGAAAGCCCCATGTTGAGACAGTTTTAATAAATTGCTCAACTCCCCCAAATTATGCCAGAGTACTTCATATTTCTGTTTTTAAAATGCAGACCTAAGTTACTGAGAATTTTTAGGATAACAATAAATTAAGCAATGGAGGTACACGAAAAAATAGGATAAAACACAAAATAAATCATGCCAGACCAACCAGATGTGCCCCTTAACTAAAAATATTCAGTTCTCTTACCAAGAAAAATGTGTAGCTCTAAACTGTCTGGATTTTGGTAAAGTACTGACAGTGCTGTAGAAAGCTGGTTAAAACAGGAGAGGGAGAAACCTGCAGCCAGCCTGGGAGCTCTGGATGGTGTGGAGAGAACATGGAGCTGCCAACTGAGCCTGACAGAGTATTTTCATTACCAAAACCAGGGGGTGCACAAGGCACCTGGCATGAGCTGCCACAGACACTGTATCAAAGTTAATGGGACAAAAGGCAAGGAACAGCAAGGAAACCTATTTTCACTGGAAGGTGAGAAGGATTAATTACACTATATAAGGCACTTAGTAAAGCCCTACCTTGGCATGTGATGAAGAGTGTTCAAACTCAGTTATGAAATGGCCAGAAAACTGAAAGAATAAAGTGCTACCAGCAGAATCAAGGACATCCAGCAGTTTTAGGAGAACACGCAAGGACAACCCAATTGACTCAATCTTATAAGGGATGGACAGGCAGGAAAAATCCCACATGAGTGCATTGGCAACCAGTCTTCATGGTAGTGCTGCTGCTTCTGCAGGTAAGAGAGAGAGCTGTCACAAGCACAAACAATGTGCAAGCCAGCCACAAATACATCTATGCCACAGTGAGAAAAAAGCTTCTATCCATGAGAATTATTAAGTTCTGGAAAAAAAAATTTTTCAGTGTAGCAGTTTATGGGAAGATAACGTAAAATATGACTGAGTGTTGGAGTTGGGGACCCAGAGAGGCCTGTACACCTCTCCAGTGCCACAGAGCACAGCCTCTACACACTCCTCACTGGAGACATCAAGGGTGGAAATTCTCTGCCTTCTGCAGAGCCACGGACAAAACACTCTCAGCTGTAACACAGGCCAAACACTCCTGGCCAGGTCTGAGGAAATCCTGCGCTCGGACACCTTCAGAAATCCTGGTGCTAATCACAGCTCCTTGGGACTTGTGTTCCCCACAAACTATGTGGCTTTTGGGGTGACTGCTAACACAGCTGTCATCAGCACTTTTAAGTCATAAACTCTTGACAAGAATTTCTGGGAATACGTAGGACAATATTAACTGCTAAAGCGATTCACTTGTGCTTGTATCAATCCTCCTTTGTCCTGACCCAATGAGCAGGACAGTCAGACACAGGGACCAGAAGGCACTTTCACAACGCAGCACAATACAGGAGCCTACTCTGAGCAGACAGATAAATCCATCAAGTCAAGCACTATAGCGAAGACACTTCTGACTTCTAAGATCAGTAATTGTGCATCAGTGCAGCCCTGCACAAGAACTCCCCTGGTCCTTCTCTTCACAAGGAGGGCTCATCAGCTCAGCTGTAGCATCCTGCTGCTGCACAAAGTTGGCTCCTGCTCAAGAAGTATCTTGAGCGTCACCCTGGGACTGTGTGTCCTCTTGTCCCCTGCACAGGGTGCAGAAGGCCAGCTGCAAGCCTTCTCTGACAGGCTCTGTTTTAACCTTCTCTCTGAAAACTGAGGAAATGAGTAGCCTGGGACTCTAAGCCAAGATTTGTGTAAAACATACCAGATGGGTACACTGCTATCAAGTTAACTTCAGTATTAAAAATAGCAGAAGAAATTTCACATGGAACATTAAGTGCATTAGTGGATCATATAACCTTGCTTCAGACCAGGCCACGCTGTAAACAATTTTCAGCCCTCAGCATAAACATACAGGACATGTCATGAAAACATTTAGTTATGTGAAGTCCAACATCTATGACATACTCAGGTTACAAGCATATTTTCTTGAGAAATAAATGGCTGCCTTACAAAATACGATGATGATGATGAGGATAACATTTCTTGTGCTTTAAATTTGATCTCTGAGTGTCTTGCCACTGTGCACAAGACCCTGCATTTCAACCTAACAGCCCTGACATTTAATAAGCCAAGTTTATTTGTAGAAAGTGAGCTGGAGATTAGTTCTCATGGTTGCAGTTGGCACACTACACAGAATAAGAATCTTAAAGATGACTGCATTTCATTTTTGCCCTATAGCTTTCATCCTTCTAATTGGTATATTTAAGTGCACTTAATCGCTTAAGCAATGAGTCTACCACAGTGACAAATCTCCAGTTTAGACTCCACAATAATAAATCTTTGTCTTCTCTCAGCAGCTGGCGAGGTTTGATTTGGACTTTGAATTTAGGCCCTTTCCTCAGGCTTAACAGTTACAACTTGTTTGTTCTGTCTGCTGAAAGCGTGACATTAACTCTTGTTTTTAAATGCATTATTGTTGCTTAAGCTTAGTGTTCTTGGTGTTAAAATTAGTCGCCCTTCTGCAGTGCCTGACTAAGACACACACAGAAAAATTCCAATTAGCCTGCGCTGGGATTTCACAAAGCAACTTTAACTCATTAATATTTACACAGCATCACTGGTCCACACGACACTTCACAGACATGAGGAAAGCTGGAGTTTATAACACAATCTTTCAATAGATGCCTTCAGTGCCACAAAGAGCTAATTTAAAAACAGGTGGAAGGAGCCTTCAGCCATGCCCTTTAATAGCCAACAAAGGAGTAACATCCCCACAAGTACCTCACAGTCTCTCCACAGGACCAGGATAGGCATTATCCTAAATTCTATGACAGCTGCCCTAAGCGTGTTCCTGAAACAGCTCTGGTAAAAAAAAGGCAAAACTTAGGTGTGATCATCAAACCACAAGAGGAAAAACTACCTTTGGGCAGAAATGACTGGGGACTCATCCCTCATATTGCTACAGGCTCCCTGCAGTACCTTAGTCAAATATTTAGGCCCAAGTCTTTGAGAATTCGTGCATATTAATTACCTGTGCAAAAAAGACCTGGGCCTATGCTCGCGGAACCAACTAAACCACCAAAGGTTTGCAGGATCAAGGTTTCATTTCCCTCTGCCTTAGTTCTCACTGTTCAGTTCAATAGAACTTTCCCTTGTATTCAACATTATGACAGGTATCTAGAGCAGGGCCTGATTTTGCAAAATATAAAATACCTTCTTAAATAACTAATCTTGGACAAGAAAAGGTGAATCCTGACTTGTTGTGACAGCCATACAAAAGGCTTCATTAGCTTCTGACAGCAATCTTTTTTCCTTCAATCCAGAAGAAACTGCTTTGGCCCTCCAACCTAAATCACCACTTAAGTGGTTTTATTTGCTTTACCACTTGCCAACAAGACAAATAACTCTCCTTTAAGCACAGAGCTTGCCAGCTGACTGAACAACACACAGAAACCTTGGACTCGGCAGGGACCACACTCTGGCATGCACATGACAGTCCTGGCACACCTGGGACTGTCAGAGCCTCTGTGTACAACATACCTGCACACCATCAGCAAGTGTTTTTAGCTGGCTGTGGGGGTTTTTAAACCTCAGCATGATAATGTTTTCTAGTCAGTTGTCCTGTTTACTATGGGCCATTAGATTTAACTCCTAGCTTCCCCACTGAAGAGCCTGGCAATACTCATTACAATGAGGGTCTTAATACTACGAGAGCCGAAGATGAAGAGGCATAATATCCTTTACCATATCAGCTGGGTCCAAACACACATCTTCAAAAATCTCTTATAAAAAATACTTAGCATGTGCATTTTTCTGAGTTCAGTTTGCAGTCACCCCCTTTTTAAGATCTGTCTTCCCTATACTAAAGGCTATTTTATTACCTACTTTCTTCCCACCACAGAGTTGACAGCACAAGCCAACCACTCTCTATGAAAGCGAGGGCACTGCACGCAGCACGTCTCACAGCCAGGCTGCTTCTTCAGGCCACTGGTGATTTGAGTCCCAATTCTTACAATTTAACATGAATTTTACCTCCAAATATTTAGGAAGCCCACTATATGTCTGTCAACTAGATTAAAGCTCTCACACCTCCTTAGCTACTGCCACGTAGCTTCTCTGTGATTAGATAAACAGCTTGAGCTTCCTCAGGCTAGTAGTGTGGCTTTGCTAGACTCTCCATAGCTCCTCTCAAGAGAATCCATTTCAAAACACAGGTGGGTCACTCCCTCAAAAATCCCTGTTTTATCAAACATAATTTCTTAATTCCTGCCAGGTGCTGCTCTCAGGCAGGCATCATGACCTTCTATTTTTCATTTAATGTACAGTCTCGGCACAGAATTATGTACTTTTCTCTTTCTTTTCAGTCCTTGAGGCACTGACACCAGTTAGCACTTCTTTTGTCTTTCACAAATACAAATTTATGATCTGGATTTTTGCATTTGCTTTGTAAAATAGCCGCAAAAAATATCTATTTTAAGTTCTTTCTTTAACTTAGAATGGTGGTATTTTTGCAGCCACTCAGACCATTAGGACCCACAACCCCTGTGAACAATGGGGGGGCATTATGTTCTTTTGGGCTAAATTTGTCCAGGCACAAGTGGATGCTTTGGGAAAATCCCATATGCAGATTTAGGAGCATTTCCTCAGATTCTCATCAGCACACAGAGGACATTAGACTTCAGTTAGAAGCTGGCAGTACAGCTCCATGACTGTATATCAGTCAGTGTTACAATAAGCTCACTCAAGATGTTATCAAATATTATTTTGAAGGCTCTGACTTACACATTTCCCCTGAAATACTGACTGCAAATCTTCTAGAGCTATTGCAGTCAAAAGAAAGTCAATTTCTTAAAACAGTATTTTCTAAAAACCTTGCATTTCCTACAAACTTCACTCTGTTTCCAGCATCTGATGCTGACTCAAAAATTCAGCTCAAGCAAAAAGTCAAGAAGAAATGGTGAAGAAATGTCAAAATTCATAGAAAACAAGTATCATTGTATACTGCATCCATTGGGAATTGATCCAGCAAGTTTTGATATGGCTTTTTCCCCAAGAATCCCCAGTTTAATCTACAAAGATTTGTCTACTTTTTGTCAGAAGTAACATACAACTTTCATGCACATCATAATCTCTTCCATAAAAGATTAAAGGGAGAGTTTCCAAATGTACCATAATGAAAATACACATGCTTAAAACAGTTAAAACCTGTTTTATAATAACCTCCTGAATACTAGCCTACAGCAGTAAAAGCTAACTTTTGCAAAACCCAGAAGAGCAAACCAAAAAAACCTCTAACATCCAAACGCTGTCTGGAGGCTCAGCAGCAACTACAAGTGCTTTGTGGTGCTATAAGTGATACAACTGAAGAAAGGGGTTAACAGTTAAGAAAACGCTGTTTACTTCCACTAAATAGAAAATAAGATCAGTTTTAGTAAATATTTAATTTACATTCTAAGAAATGCAAAAAGTAATGCAAGTGATTTTGGGTCAGTGAGCAAACTATCTATCTGTAACTGATTCTGTGAATTTCATATGCAGGATTGATGCTGACCTTGACAGAAGTGGTCATGCATTTGAAATTTTACTTTCGACAGTCAAGTTGTTAAAAACACCCCAAACAAATCGACATGGCACTTGCAGGGAGTTAAGAATTCTTCCATCTCCTGTGGTGGCATGAGAGTTTTACTTCAGGTTTTCTGTTGACTCGCCCACCACCACACTCACTTCTGTAGCTCACACAGCAGATGCTTACAGGGAAACCCATCACAACGACAGCAGATTGCTTTGAAGAAAGACCAAACAACTACTAGCAAGTCTGCAAACTGAAACTAACTGTTCTTTAGTTCTTCTCAAAAGAAAGAATCTGTTCACTGGTTTTCAAACTATCTGGAACTCCTTGGCCTTTGTCAGGTTAATGTTTTCCAACCCTCATGATTAACTGCATTAGCTTGAATTTATGAAGGGGAACAATACCTCCTGACTGGTTGTCAAGATGCTATCACAGTAAACACACCTCAACAGCGGTGGCTTCAGAGGCTAAGCATGCACTGGCAGCCCCAGCAGCTGCAGGGATGTCCCCCCAGCCCAGGGAGGACATACTCCCACACACCCAGTTCCCAAAAAACCCTTCTGTCCTAAGGGTGGTTTATTACCACAGCTTGTGCACATGCAACTCCACGTGGCCAAATTATCAGCAGCAGAAAAAAAGTGAAATTAGTTAAATTTTAATAACGGGCAAATCTTTTCTGCGGCTACTTGAATTTGAGACCATGGGAACGAAAAGCTGCTTTTTTTCTCACACTGCAGCTTATTGGGGCACATTATAGATCTGCAGAGTCAGGAAGCCCAGAAAGGGAAGATCAGAAAGATGAGATGAGGTCTGCTGACAGCAGCCATCACCCTAAGACAGCATAGCCCAAACCTGAGAGGCAGGCTCCATCTCCTGCAGTATTTCTGTTAATCAAATCACCCTCAGCTTTCTTGCACGGTTTAACATAAGATAGTTTCATAAGATGGGTCTTTTCCAAGTGCTTTGCTTCCTGAAGTCAATGCAATGCACACACTGGTGAACACATCTGAGGTGGACCAGGCTGACTAAAAAAAACCTCTCCATTTTGTGTCTTCTGAGAGATTCTTGGACAAAGTGTTGTTGTCCTAAATGTACAGGACTTTGCATATGTCCACTTCAGCCCCTGGCCACACAAAGAACAGGGGTGAGTGGGGACCTGGTAATGGCCAGTGCTGCCAGCCCTGCTCCACACCAGCCTCTTCCCTCCCCAAACAGCCAGCACCACGTGCAGTGTTTCAGGTACTGTGCTTTAAGAAGTCTATTACCTGATCACAAATCCCACATTAATTAAAATTTTGGCTATTTATTTCAGTAGGAGTGTCATAATAATAGTGTTAAAAAATTTATAATGAAGAAATATACCATTTTCCTCAGACACCAACTCTGTCCTAGCCACCACAAGGTGATGTAGTCTTGCTCTTCTAGCTGTGGCTACCCTGCGCTTGCTGACCTCAGGGGCTGGCCACGACAACTTCTCTTGTTTTCTTCTATTCTGCAGACTTCTAATGCTCCCCTCCCTAGCAGCTCAGCTGGTAACACCACAGGGCCTTGCTCCAGCACAGCTGAGTAATAATACTACACAGACACCAAGGGAGCCAGATTCAGCCCAGAGCTCATACCCATGTATTTATTTTTCACACTTTTAGGAAATCAGTTTATCTGATTTCTCTACACTCGGCAAGCCAAAGGTTTCCTCTGCCATGTCACAAGCCAGTTGCACTTAATGCTGTGGTCATTAAATCCGTCTTTCTGTTGCACTTTGAAAGGATAAATAAAATCACCACAAACTATTTAACTCCGGTGCCTCTTTCCTTCTTAGGACTTGACTATAAACCCAAATTCTTATGTCAGGAAAAACAAGCACATTTTTAGAAGAGGTGTGTCTTAGTTCAGATTAGTGTGGCATTCAGAAGTCGTGCAAGTGCCAACACGGGAAGAAAATATAGCATGTTATATAAAATAGGCATGTTTAATTATTTTGGAGTAAGATGATAACATCTGCTTCCTCAACAGCTTATTCTGTATTTAATATTCTAGCCTGGCATATTAAGTGTCCTCTCTTGCTTCCTGGCTGATGATATGGTACAATATTTCAAACTCTCCTATTCATAATTTTCTTATTTGATCTGGACATCAAACTTTAAAAATGGAAAAGGAAACCCACATGAAACACCACAATCAGACTTAACATTAACATTTTTATATGACAGACTAGATTTCCCTTTGAGTATATCACAGTAACGTACTCCACTGAGGACACTGAAATTATGCTTGGCCAAACTGAGGACCTTCAAGCCTGGGAGCTCACTGAAACACATGGGATGACCAACATGCATTAATCCTCAGTTGTGCACATCTGTATAACATTGAAAGAGGGGAAAAAAGAACCCACATTTCTTCTTACTCAGACTTTCTGATACAATTGACCAACACCTGTCTATTTGGTGAAACCGTCTGCAATGACTCTGACTGCCAGTGGTGCACAGCTTGCTTCCCTGTCCTTGACAAAATGCAATTTAAGGCTGCATGAACACTAGTGATTCCTACTTCACCATCTGATTTCAAGACTTTCAGACAGACAAATCTCAAAGGCTCCTTTATCAGCTGATCCAAGTCTGCTAAAAATTAATGCCTAATTATGAAAAAATTGAGCTTGCCCTGTCCCTCTAGTCATCAATTCTTATAATTCTTTTCATTATTAAAAGGCCATTTCTCTCTCTCTCTCCATGACAATACCACCTTACCATAATCTTATTCTGATGCTTGTCTCCAGCCCTGGAATAATTTTTCCACTATCTTCTCCAGCTTTTCCACTTCCTTTTAAAAATACTGACACTAGGCATGGAAAAACAAAATCATACAGCAGCAGTAAGCACCAGGTCTTTGTGGCAGGTGCCCTCCCATACACACCACACTAGTCCTTCGTATCACAGCAACCCACTGTGGACTCTGTTCAAGGTGTTTGATCTAAATCTCTAAAACCTTTCTAAATCACTATTTCATGAAGTACAAATCACACCTGTGGAACTGCAGTTTTTTAACTGGCTGCCTAAGCCTGCCTCTGGTGGTACTGAAAACCAATTTATTTGATCTCAACTCACCAACAGATCCAGCTTGTTCTGGGAAAATACCCAGTCATTGTTTTTAATCACTCTACTATTTCTTTATGTCACGTTGAAATTTTAGTAGCAACATTTCCACATTTATTTTCCCATCACTGAAATAAAAGTGATTGGTATCACATCATCAGTTGCTGTGGTACTTCATGATCAACCTCTTAAAACTAATGGCAGTAGAATCCAACTGTCAGCTGGGAGGGATTGGAAAGGAAGACGATCCACAATAAATAAAAATCTGTTTTAATTAACTCGCAAAAACTTTGAAAAAACTAAACAAAAAATTATCATTTTATTACCAGCACTGATTTTTTAATAAATTCCATTTAGAAACAGATGACACACAAAGACCATACTGTGCCTATAGTTTTCCCTGGTAACTCATTTTCATGAACTTTTCAGGCTCTCAGTTTCATTTTCAGGCGCTTTAGGACTTTCTTCAGCCTTTTTAAACCCCTCAAAGATTTCATCCTGTCATTTTACTTGCATTTTGAGAATTTCAGTAAACCCCAAGATGACACAGCTGGAGTAACATTTTAAATGAGAAAGTGCATCAAGAATTAGTTTATTCAAATTGAGGAAGAAATGAGAGGGGGTTGATTAGGTCTCAGATGGACGCTTGTGATTTTTTGCAACAGCGAAAATTATAATATAAAGCATTCTGACATTTCTGTTTGACAAGCATGGCCTGCAATGGTTACCTGGGACGTATGCATTACATAAATTATTAACAATCAAACAACAAAAATTACTTCCTCTTCTAATCAGTGTGCAGCAATGTCAAAAGAACAAAGATATTGTCCAAAGACATACTGTGAAAATTTGACCAAAACTGCAAAGTTCATAATTTATAAACACAATTTATAATTGCGCTTATGCTTGAAGTGAAAGCTGCTGTATGCTGAATCTTTTTTTATTTTTTTTTAAATTCTTCTTTGATGCTGGAATTGCCAGAGGCTTATCAAATGAGAACAGGCCAGAGGGATGGGTGAAAAACGCTCAGATAATGTTTAACTTCCCAACAGCACGGATGCCACATGGTATACATCTCATCTGCCCCAAAACTAATTTTTTCTTCTCCAGCATGGGGGTGGGAGGGTGAGGGGGACAGAAGTTAAATTATCAAAGTAGATGGGTAGGGAAAATAAGCAATTTCAAGATAAAACCATAACTGCCCAGTCCAGACCAGCTAACAGTCCGTAAGTTACTGCTGATTCAGTACGAGCAGTGGCACACTACCTTAGCGAGCCTGAGCACCCAAAGCAAAGTCCACTGCAACAGTGACATTCTTCCGGCGAACTTGCACTCTTATTATTTATTATCATTCAGAAAAAGTAGCTGAGATCTAATTTTTATCAGAAACNGGGGGGGACGGACGGAGAGTGGGGGGAAACCAACCCAAACGCTGCTCTCTGCTGCCACGAGCTCTCAGCGTGTGTTTGTGGGATGGTTCACCCCTCTGGCTGGCCGGGCCGCCTCTCTCTCCCCGCCCGCCGCTCGCACCGCCCGCTGGGCGCTGCGGGTGCCCCTGGGNATTCTGACATTTCTGTTTGACAAGCATGGCCTGCAATGGTTACCTGGGACGTATGCATTACATAAATTATTAACAATCAAACAACAAAAATTACTTCCTCTTCTAATCAGTGTGCAGCAATGTCAAAAGAACAAAGATATTGTCCAAAGACATACTGTGAAAATTTGACCAAAACTGCAAAGTTCATAATTTATAAACACAATTTATAATTGCGCTTATGCTTGAAGTGAAAGCTGCTGTATGCTGAATCTTTTTTTATTTTTTTTTAAATTCTTCTTTGATGCTGGAATTGCCAGAGGCTTATCAAATGAGAACAGGCCAGAGGGATGGGTGAAAAACGCTCAGATAATGTTTAACTTCCCAACAGCACGGATGCCACATGGTATACATCTCATCTGCCCCAAAACTAATTTTTTCTTCTCCAGCATGGGGGTGGGAGGGTGAGGGGGACAGAAGTTAAATTATCAAAGTAGATGGGTAGGGAAAATAAGCAATTTCAAGATAAAACCATAACTGCCCAGTCCAGACCAGCTAACAGTCCGTAAGTTACTGCTGATTCAGTACGAGCAGTGGCACACTACCTTAGCGAGCCTGAGCACCCAAAGCAAAGTCCACTGCAACAGTGACATTCTTCCGGCGAACTTGCACTCTTATTATTTATTATCATTCAGAAAAAGTAGCTGAGATCTAATTTTTATCAGAAACACAGGTAAAGCTGTAATCCTGGCAAATAAAATAGCGTGAGCACAGTACGAACAGGTCAAACAGCCTAAGAGAGCGCTCCAACACCGAGGGGGCGGCGCTGGGCGCTCCCCACGGGCACCCCCGGCCGAGCCGCCCCCGGGCAGGGCGCGGGGATCACAGCCTACCTGTGGTTAAATTGTCATTGATCTTCAGCGGCACCCTTAAGATGTAGACGAGGAAGAGCATGATGAAGAACCACAGCGTCCAGAGGTAAGTCCAGGACCAGACGATGCAAGACTTGAGCTGTTCCAAAAAGCCCGTCCCAGCTTCAGCCATGTTTTTTGGAGAGAAAAGAGGAAAAAAAAAAAAAGG
>VXBI01002354.1:1430550-1457815 GCA_013397375.1 Toxostoma redivivum | reverse complement strand
CCCCTCCTCCGCCCCCCCCGCCGAGCCTCGGCGAGGCTGGCCAGCTAAAATGGACTCCCTGCGAGCTCTCCTCGGCCGAGCTGTTGGGGACGTGCTGCGGTGGCAGCGCCGGACCTGCCCCCAGCCGCGGTCGGCCGCGCCCTGCGGCTCGGCCCTTGTGCTCGGCACCCCGGCTCTGCCAGCGCCCGCCCCGCCGCGGGAACGGCGGCTGAGGGGCACGGCGGAGACTGCGGGAACGGCGGAGGTGCGGGGCACGGCCGAGGGTGCGGGAAGGGCGGTGGGTACGGGGCACGGTGGAGAGTGCGGTGCACGGCCGAGGGTGCGGGGCACGGCAGAGAGTGAGGGGCACGGCGGAGGGTGAGGGGCACGGCGGAGGGTGCGGGGCACGGGCGGCCACAGCTGAGCCGGGGCACCGCGCGACTGAAAGGCCGGGAAACTTTTCCCCCCACGTCTTTAACGATCTTGAACAATGATTTCTGGCGGAATTTTCACCGCGCAACAGGACTTCAAGAAGGGCTTAGGGTATTTTTTTTGCTGTTGACTCGTCTGAGCTTCTTGCTGGGATAATGAAACAGGCATAGAAGTTCTTGCGTGCGTGCGTGTGTTGGTGTGGGCAGTGCCCAGCAGAGTCCTCGATGCACTGCAAAACTCTCCTCTTTGGAAGATAACTGTATGGCGCAATAAATGTGTGGGAAGGGACCCATATCTAGTTCCAATCCCCCCTGCCAAGGGCAGATATGCGTCTCATTCAAATAGAGTCAGTAAAGCATAAACTTCAAGTCATTAAATTGTACTTTTGAGAAATACATTTTGCTTCTTCCATGAATGAGGTATTTATTCATGAAATAAGATTTGGCAGCAGAACGTGATAAAAGTTCAGGTCGGTAAACACAGCTGATCCCTGCTTTTTTTGGTGGTGTCACACAGCTTACAAACATTTAAGTAAATATGCATCACATACTGCCATTCGTTTGGATATCTTTCCTTCTCTCCTGGGTTTCCACAGTCTGTATCCAGTGGGATAGCCCTCTCCAGCCTCTTAAGAAATGGGTACTATTTATAAAGTATTACTAAAAGAACAAAAAATCCTTGAAAATTTCTCAAACTGGTAGTAACCACTCCAACCTGAGATTTTCTATTCTGCCAAAGAAATAGACATCACAGAGAAAAATATAGCTTTCCTAGAATGTTTACAATACCCAGAGGCATTAAACCAAAATAAATCTGTAGCTGTACAAACTGATACTTCCTCATGATAGCAAAGGCACAAAATTTGTTCTTCCAGACTACTGCGGGACTTGAAGCTGGATGAGGAAGACTGGCTGTGTCTTCTGCATTTGATGATGACAGGATCTTCTGATTAAGGGACCACAGTCTCCATATGAGAATATTCATGCAGGACTGACAGAAGTTTTTCTTGCTAATAATTCACAAAACGTTTAAAATTAGAATATACAGATTAACTACATAAAAGGTCATTTATAGTTTCATTACATACCAAAGAAAACCATATTTCAAATGTTCAGCTTCCCCCTCCCGTTACAAAGGGAAGAAATTCCTAATACATTAGGTCGCATCTGAAAAACCTCAACCTTACTCAATCATGCAGTTATTTATAAATTAAAATACTCCTCTGACGTTTTTTCATGTATTAGCAAAAAGACCAAGGCTGTAGGCAATTTTTCTGTTTTTAAAATTTTCCTCTACATATTTTAATTTTCAGTATATTAATGCTTATCTCAAAAAACTATGTATGAAAGATAGAGATGGTGTATAGGGCTTTACCAAAGTTTCTTATTATAAACTACTTTTCATTCTATTGTCTTTTATTGAAAGACACGAGTGAATTGTGTTGGTTCCTCCTGCTTTGCTTTCTTCATATCTCTTACTAGCAGATGAAAACACTATGAACTGTGCCCACTTAAAGCCCAGTTATTAATTTTATGCCTTCCTTCCTCTAAGCACTACTGCTTCTTCTTCCTCTGAAATTACAGAAGTTATTAATACTTTGTAGTACTGTTATGCATTTCACTTCCAGATCTCCAGTGTTTTTACAGTGACCATAAAGTATTTAAATAATAAGGATTTCTCATTGGGTGCTATACAAAGAAAAATCCAACAAAAAAGCCAAACACAACAGCAAAAACAGTGGCACAAACCAAACAAAAAAAAAACAATCAAACAAAACAAGCAAAAACACCAACACCCCAAAACACCCCAAAAAAACCAGCCCAACAAAAAACCCAAATAAAACCCCCAAAATCCTCAGGAAATAAAAAGCATGTGTCCAAATCCAAATATTTGCATGAGGTGACAAGCAGTTATGCTCTGGATATTTTGACTAATGACTAGCTTTGTGCATTCATATGACAAATAACATTTCTGCTGTTCATTTTAGGGAAGCACCTAAGCTGACACTCAAGGCAAGTTCGCTGTTAAGGCTCTGTTTAATACAAATTAACTCTTGTCTCTCAGTTCTGTTTGAATGAAATTCCAAGTAAATACAAAGCCTTGAAATACACATTTCACAAGTCAGAAGCAAACTGTTCACTACTACTGTTCAGACACCATTTGAGTGTCATCTGGCTTCAGGCACTCATTTGCTAAGTCAAAATATGTCGCAATACAGCTGAAGTGAATCACTGGACAAACATAATTTTGGAAATAGTGTTTTACCTTTCTGCTAATATTTTCCACTCAATTATCGCATGTGTTTAGAGTTTGCTCACACAAGGCCTCAGCTTCTATCTCAAAATAATACCTGTAAGTGCAAACACTACTAATTTTTTTGCCATAAACCCAGTGCAGAGTTCCTAATTTCTCATATGACTGTTGATGACTTTGCTAAATGAAATCAGGAAGCAGAAGCAATGACAGTTACTAAGCATGAGGTACAGTGAAGTTTTGTTTCTTCTCAGAAGAAGACATTTTCTTGAGCTTGGGTCCTGGCAACTAAGAATGAACTAAGATGGGACAACTGTGCAGCAAAAGTCCAGTTTGAAAATTTTGCCCACCCAATCTTTTTATGGGTCCAAAGTAGTCCAGGATCCAAAGTGGTTGGGTTTTTAATGTTTGGGTGTTTTAGTAAACCTTAAAATAGCTTCTGTCTGATAATTTCAGAGATCAGAATGAGAGACCTTTTCTAGGCCCATAATGTGTAAACTTCTTGGAACCTGGCAATAAAATAAGATTGCATTGGGGTCTTGGCAGCCAAAAGACGGCCAGCCACACTAATGCCAAGGACATTCAGCAAGGGCAGAAATGAGACCTACATGAGTTCCACATATATATGTGAGCAGTGAGAAACATTGTCAGCTTGGTTCTAAGGAGTGAGACATCCCCTGACCTTCAGCTGATGCCTCATTAGCAGCTGAATCCATTACACAGCTTTTTAATCTAGATGTATGTTGAACAGCAACGTACATACATTTGCATGCCTGTGTCCAGATGTAAATTTACATCCATATAAATGCATGTAGTGCACCTATGAAGTGTATCAGCTGCATATTAAACAATATCAGGGTTGAACTGGAGATGGCAGTATAAGCTGGAATCAGCAACGGTTGAGAAGCGGTGTGCCAATTTGAGTGAAAG
This sequence comes from Toxostoma redivivum, assembly GCA_013397375.1. Lineage (NCBI taxonomy): Eukaryota > Metazoa > Chordata > Aves > Passeriformes > Mimidae > Toxostoma > Toxostoma redivivum. The sequence goes on along the minus strand of VXBI01002354.1, from coordinate 1,454,221 downwards.
CACTGGAGGAGAGTTCATGGGATCTTGTACACAGCACTTTTCAGACATACCAAAGTCTGCATAAAATGCCTTAATCACATACCAAAAATCTGTTTCCAACTTAAATACACACAATACTTAGTCACAATCCAAATAATTGAAAATATGCTAAGAAACGTTTAAATAAAAATTTGTGCTTAATTTACAATTCAATCGATGTATTTTTATTAAAACAAAGATATTGCAAAAGTATACAACTAGAGACTTCTGAACAGTGTGCCCAGCCTGAAGTTTCTGTTCCCCATTCTAAAAGTGGGATATTACAGTATTACAGGAATAATCTTTAGCTTAAAGACAGTAATATTTCAAAACATGCCACCAATACTAATGAGGAAAGGTCAAATATGCCTTGAGCACCACTTGTCAAAAATCTTTAAAAAATTGTCTCCATTATTAACAAAATGTTGTCCATGGCTGTGGGTACTCTTCCAGAAAAACGGGTGCTGTATAATGTCTCAGGGTAGTCGCATGGGAAGAAGGAAAGCCTGCCTGAAAGTTGTTTTAAGATCTTTATTGACAAAAATTCAACCAACCTACTGCCCTAATTGCAAGACAAGTAACAAAACCCAGAGTAGAACTGGCTCAGTTAAAAATCAGATGTGCAAAGAGAGAGCAAAGGAAGGTGTTGGTAAATAGCTAGTGCAACTCAGAGCAGTTTCAGTATTTTTGGGTAGTGATCAAAATAATTCATAACCAGAAAGAAAACCCCAACCAAATTCCAAAAAGAACAAAAAAACCCCAAAACAACAACAACAACAAAACAAACAAGCCCCCCCCCCAAAAAAAACCCAAACAAAACACCCCCAAAACCAAGCAAAACAATAAAAAAATCCAAACTTGTTTTCTTCTCCTGCTTTTTTGCCTAATTTCTGTTTTCCCCTAAAAATGAGGTGGGAATTTCATCCTGACTGTCAGCACACTTAGGCATGAAGGTGGGGAAGTGCCCACCCCAAACACACACATTTGATAAAGCAAATTGTTTGGGGCTATTTTAAATCCATGAAAATATCCCCCAGGAGCACTTACGTATTTTTGTGAAGTGGACACACGCATTTGCTGAGGTATTTTATTAAGCTTCTGTGTAAAAGGTGTTGGAGCAAGACACGTCAGGGTTTGTACAAGATGATACGTGCTTAGGATTCATAAAGGAATCATGCGAGCGGCGAGGCTGGCCCCTGGTCAAAAGAGAGCTTCTCTCCACAAGTCAAAATCTGGCATCTGCATCCACACATGTTGTGTACGTCACAGGAGGCTGTGGGAGAAACAGGGAGGCAGAGACAGATGGCGAAAAGCCCGGAGGGAACCAGCACTGGTTTCTCCCTCCCCTACTGAGGTCGAGGAAAAGGACAAAAGCTCTGCTCCCCACATCCATGCCTTGGACTGAAGCCAAACTGTAAATCAACTTTTTTTTTTTTTTTTTTAAGGAGATGCATTTGTGGGAGATGTAGAAGACATGGCCTTTTTTTACTGATTGACCTTCTTTGTTAAAGGAAAAATATGCTCAGTGTGACCTTCAATTTAGTGAGTATTGTATTATATTTAATGAAATTACTTTTTAAAGTGAGAAAAAGGTCTCAACTCCCATCTGAAATCTGCAATTAACAGAGTGTAGCTTATTTTTTCCTCTAGCATTTGCAACATGGCGTCTTTACCTGCTATGTGTTGGTAGAAGCACAGAAATCCACTGGCAGTTACATTTTACTTAATCTCCAGAAATTCAGAGGAAGGAAACCGAGCCGTCACTGTGCTGGATCATGTACAGCATGTGCTGCTTGACGCTGGCAATGATTTCAGGGGACAAGAACTGCTCTGCTATAGGCAGGAAGGGATTGAGTGAGCCATGGAAGCAGGTAGCATGTAAATGGCATGTCATTTACTTGTATGAGAGCTAGATTTGGCTCCCAAGCCAAATCTTGTTAAACCTTTGCAAAATCAAGAACCAAAATATTCTTTCGCCTTGTCTGATACAATTCTTTTCTCCTTTGCTTGCTTGTCTTGCCTCTCCACCCCTCATCCAGTATGCCATTGCTGAGAAAACCTCCTTCATAGAGCCTCTTCTTCTTACCCTCTCCACAGATGAAGGTCCCTATTAGCTTGTCTTTAAATTTAGGCTACAGAACGATTGTCTTACATGGCTTCATCATATCCTACTTTCTTCCCTCCTTTGCTCTTCAGTTTTGCTTGATCTGTTCTTGCTGGGTCATAGCCTTCTTTATTCTGCACTCAGCAGTCATTCTTCAGATCCAAATACCTTTCTCACAGCATCCTTTAATTCAGTCCATCCTGCCTCCCCTTTTAGTAGTGATGCAATTGCTGTACCATATTGTCAATGACCCTGATGTAGTCTGTTAAGGAGAAAGAGAGTTCTGGAAAGGAAAAATCATGATGGCCATTTCTCAAGTCAAGTCTCCTGGTTGCAAAAGTGACATTTCAGAGCAGGCCCTTGTCTTTAAAATATTTTTGTTCAGTGAGGAGGATCTGACAGACCCTGCAGCTTGTCTCAGGTCCTGTGTGGGCAGGTGATGGGTCCAGGAAAGAGAGAATGAAGTTTGCCACTAGTACAGGGCCCAGGGTTGCCCAGCAACCTAAAACAAACTTAGTGTTAATTGTTGTTTCCAATAGCATATCTTGCATTGAAGTGGGATGCTGATATTCGTTATAAAATAATTTCAAGAATATGGAACATCATATCACAGAATTTGGGCTGGAAGGGTCCTTAAATATAATCTAGTTCCAACACACTGTCCCACCTTCCACTAGATCAGAATGCTTAAAACCCTCTTCAACTTGGCCTTGAACACTGCCAGCAAATGGGGCATCCACAACTTCTCTGGACAACCTCTTCCAGTGCCTCACCACCCTCACAGTAAAGAATTTCTTTCTAATATCTAATCTAATCACTAGTTTTATTGATTTCACAGTAGGCCTTCCTTCCCCTCTTAATCTCAATAGTTTTTCTCTCTTTTCTTCTATATTTTTCAAATAAAGTGTGTGCTCTTTGGCCAAACTCAGGCCTAGCTGAATTCTACATTATATCTATGCTTTTATATAAAAATTTTGTTGTTCATCCTCCTGTTTGTGAAGAACACAGAAGGGTAAGGTGGTGAAGTCACCTGGTTAAGAAGATTTTCTTCCTTCTCACACCTGCTATTGTTGGTAAGCACAACATAAAATTACTTTCTCTGTTATAAGTTACTGCTGGCTAGTAGCCTACTTAATATCTCTTACCATGCAGCTCTGCATTTACTACACAGCTGAGTGTGATTGGACAGCCTTAGCCAAGACTGGTGCAGATGTAGGAGTGAGGTGGGTGCCTACAGCCCAGGAAACACTGGCATTTCTCACATATACCACACCCACTTCTTGAGAACAAGGTGTGTTTTTACTCCAAGCACCACTGAATACCCAGCAGTCCCATTATTCAGTACATATGCCTGGCCTCATTTACTACTCATTCCTCAAATCTGCAATAGATATAGTTTTACTCATTCCCTGTTGGCTTCTTTCATGATACTTGCCACTACAGTATAACATGTGATGTCATAGTACACTACACATGACACTATGATAGTACAGTATCATAGACTGTGTATGAACTTTGTCCATATTCTCCTTTGCAAACAGAGAACTGTGATGGAGAAGGAAGAACACTACATCTAGCCACTAATATGGGATCTTAGGCATCATTGGATACTCGCAACATCATATTTGTTGAACTCTAGTCTGACATCAGTTTGAAAGACTGCTTCTAGAAATCGAGTGCTTTTAGAAATCTGGGCTGCTCTGGGCTTGCATACAGGTAGTAGTTCTCAGAGTGGCCTTCAATTCCTTCCCTTCTCAATGTACCCTGCCCTTCCCATATATAATCCCTTAGAAACAAGACTTACTTTCATTCCTGCTTCTGCTATTCAGCCATTTTCCTTCAGAAAGGCAGAAAATACGTTTTTTGGCTTCCTCCATTGCTTTTACTAGAGATATCTGTATATTTTTCTTGCCCTCTCAACCCCCAGAAAATTAGCTGTTAGGCCTTTTCTATCATGAGATATAGACTATTCCCCAAGTCTTTCTTTTATATTTTACACTTTTATCTTCTGCACTTGAGATTGGAAATCCTTAGGAATGCCTGTCCTACAGGCTATCCCAAGCCTGCTCTGGCTAATTTGTTTTAATGGCATACCTTCCTCTTGGTTGTTCCAACAGAAAGTTTTCTGTTCCAGTCTTGGTACCTTACAAACACACATCAGATGGATGCTAATTTACATTTGACTCCAGTCTTGGCTCACTTCACTTTCTGTTTAGACACCATAAGTGTAAAGAAGCCAGTTTGTCTTCATGCTGCTGACTGAATCAGTTCCTCTGTATGGCAGCAGGGAAGAGGAACAAAATGAAAACCCTGGTGGGCAAGCAGGGAGCTTCACCCATATGCTTCTGCTTTGTTCTGCTCAGCATTTCCTAACCTTGCTGGTAAGACAAGAATAGCTGTATTGAAGGGGCTTTTCCTTACATCAAGAAACTAGGAGAGATTCTGAAAAGGAATATAGTAATGAAAGTATAGAAAAAGATACAGTAATGGTTGCTGCTTACCTTCCATGGTGATCACCACAGGATTGCCAGATGATTGTAGCAAACCCATCAGCTGCATTGAAAACCCACTGTTACGGATGACTTTGGAACCTCTTTTACTGGGTATGTTACTTTCTTGGTAACTTTCATGATCCCTAGAACAATAATCCTTGACTGTGAGATTTCCCAGATTGTATCTGCTAGTGCCCTGTTTCTCAATGCTGTCATCACCTGTGTTTTGACACCAGGCACTGGGTTACCACTCTCTCTCAGCAGCTACAACCTGGTTAGCAACTTTACTATGTCCGAAAGGACCTTACCAGCAGGGTGAAGTATCAGGTAGCTGGAGTTATTCCTTGGGAAATTATATACTGGCACATTCCCCCCCTTCTTCATTTACATTCAGGTGGAGTAACTCTGGCCACATCAACTGCTGGTAGGACTTCAAGGCACACTATTTCCAGCTGAAAGAGCTAAGGAAAGGTAGACAAGTTCTTAAAGGGAAGATGATGGCCCACTAAGTTTAGCAATGAACTGGGAAAAGACATGTACTAATTACTGATTAACAAATTCTGTTGCACTCAGAGAATCAGTTATGCAGAAACCTTTTCCTTCCAGCAAAGCCTTGGAACAGGAGCATCACTTCAATTCTTCATGAGCATATGGCACTTTTTATTTTAGCAGCATCTCTAGCCTTTTGCAGTTGAGCCAGTTCTGGGCACCAAGGACAGCTAAAGAACCTTTCATACTCAGTACATGCCTACAGGAACTTTAAACAGGCCCTTGAATGACTTGCACTTTTGTTATACTTTAAAAGTAATTCTGGCTAGCTTGGTGGAAGAGATCTGTCCCTACACACATTGAGACATATGGAAAGTGCTTGCATGGATGTTACACCAGCTACCATCCAGTTTTCACCAGGTGAGATGCACCTCAGAGCTTGTCAGCTGACTGATCTTTGATTACTTTTCCTTTAGGAAAGCATATTAAGTGCTTCCTAGCACAAAACAGGGTGGTGCATTTCTACTCCTCAGTTTTAATTGACATCAGTACCTACTGAAAAACAAATTGCCTGTTGTTGGCACAATATTGGAGATAAAAAGGATTCAGTTCATTGCTCTGGAAAAGTTCGCAGCAGCCCATCTTTTCATGCCAAGATGCTCTCAGTTCAGAATCCATGTGTTGGCTGTCCACATTATTAGGATATAGATGGTCTTGGTTTTTGTACACTTTTTGTCAGTAGAGAAGGATAACATCAGGCCTAGCAGTGGCTGGTTGGTTAGTTTTATCTCCTTAGTTTAGCATGGGTTTAAAAATTCCTAATAGCTGATGGAAATACTACTAGAGAATATTGTTGCAATCAAGATCAGATTCTAGCAAAAGGAAATCCAAGTACCAGCTTAACATCATGACAGCCTGCAGTATCATCAGGGCTGAAATGAACAATACACAGAGAAAAACAAGCATCTTGAAATAAGCAGAAACCAAAAAGCAAGATGTAAGCAAATTACTTAGAGTATTATATTTCATGTAGAGATTGGAACTGCAGTATTCAGTCTTTAATCAAACAGCTGCAGTCTGGAGACGCTCTTCCAATACATAAAATATGTTGCAAAGAGAATGGGAAAAAGCCTTTCTTTATGCCCACAGCTAAGATAAAAAAAGTCAAGATCTGGGAGATGGTAGATTTATCTTTTCCTATTATCTACCTTAATACTAGTAATACCAAAACCTACAAGAACTTGGAGAGGAAGGATAATCTTTAGCAATTTATTTCAGAGCAGACAAGTCTGTCCTGCCACATACAGTTGAGATGCTGCTGATGGTATCACACTCTGGAAAAAAAAAAAAACAAGATAATCTTTACATTCCATTCAACTATTTCTAACACCACTATTTTTCAGAAACCTTCCAACTTAATATTCAGCTTTGGAATCTGCAATCAAAACTGCTTTTTGGCTAATTGTTTTTGCTACCTATTGTTCCTGTTGTTACAGTGAAGTTAAAGACTTGCAAAGCTTACCAGTTTACAGCATCTGAAAGCTGGTTTGACAATCACGTCACATAAAAGGAAAGAATAAAGCAGATTTTTCTTCCCGCTACTTAGTTTAAAACTAGTAATGGCTCCTGAAAGCTCCAATTTCTACTCCAGTGTGCATGCTGATATTAACCTTAAGTGTCACAGCAAAGTTGAAAATGTATATATTTCTAAAATCTGTTCCTATTTTGAATATTTATTTATTTGGTAATTACCTTGCTTCTTTTCCATGTCTGTTTCCCTAATTTCCAAATTATGTGGAAGTAATTACTGCATGATTAGACCCAGGTCACTGTCAAAACAGTAGGTTATTAACAGAAGGGCCAGCAGTGGATTTGGGGCAGCAGCCTTAGTTGTGCCTGGGTTAAGACAGATGTGCCAGGACAGGGAGAACAACTCAATCAACATTTGTACCATGTGTGCCCAGACAGGTGGGCAGCAGAGGCTGCAGCTCACAGGCACTGAACAGAGCAGACTTTGGCTGTGGGTGCTGTGCCACAGCTCCCATGCTCCTGGAGCACAACTTTAATTGCACTGACCCTTTCCTCAGAGCTCCAGCATCAGGCTCCCTGTCACAGGCGGAGCAGGAACTGTGGCTGAATGGAAACACATGGCACCTTTCTTCCTTAAAGGAAATCATAATTGATTGCAGTCTTGTACCTTTTATTGTCTTACTGACACATCTTGTGTTACAACTGGATGTGCTGCCTCACCTGGGAAAAGGCAGCATGACAGCATTCCATGGCAGCATTTCAAATCCCAGGCTAATCTGTGGGCCCCTTGCTGCACAGTTCAACCTTCTTAGCACAGCAACAACTTGAATGTTTTTGTCTTTGGGCATTTAACTTTTAGTACCCAGCCTCTGCAACAGATAAAACACCACCACCCACGGAAGCCAGCACACCAGACAGGGGGGCTGCTCGAGCAGGCACAAAGAAGCACTTTCCATCCACAGCAGCCCAAGAGAATGAAGAGTATTTTTCCTGCACTCAAGAGCTTGTGGCTGTAATTTTCAATTAGGTTCATAAACACTTCATCTGCAAAAGAAGAAATAGCCTCATTTTCTTTTAGCCAGTTACAAGAACATTTGCTCCAAGGAAACAGAGTCCCTTCTTTACCTCAAGGGACTAAAACTCAGTTCCCTGTGTTTGAAGGAAGTACCTTGGTTCCAGATACACCACAAGCACACTGCTGCACTGTAACTGACAAGGCCTTTTGGGGGGCACTTTTACTTAGGAAAGAGCGTGGTTTTCAGAGCCCCTCTTCACAATGCTACTTGTCTTGTATTCACAGTGGTGTGGCAAAGTTGCAGCTCAGCCTTGTATATTATTATTTTGAAGTAAATTCTGAAGTAATCTTGAAGGGTAACTCAAACTGAGTTGCATACAGGGAAGCTATTTATTAAAGGAATATCTCTCATTTCTTTCACTGATGCCTAAGACAGCTGTACGCAGTGTGCACTTGAAATTATGCACATTTAAAGGCAAAACTGAAATTACTAAAAATCATTAAGGGCATATGGTGGTATCATCCTAAACCATCCAACCAACTACAATATACCTATTTTAGTAGGTATATTTACAACCCATAAGCTGGAAGTTGTTTCTAATCTGACGTTATTTCAAACTGCAGCTAGTCAGGCAAAAAAGTCCCTACATGCTCCTCTTAACTGAAAAGGAACAAACCTGACAGATTTGCACCTGCACAACTTCATTGATTTGCAAAGAAAAGATGCGCAACAAAGTCTAAATGTATCCTTTAAGAAGATGATTAGCATTCTGACCCTTTTTTCTGATGAGAACATGGCTAACATGCTGAGCAATACCTGTTACAGGTAAGCAAGTCACAGTAGCAGAGGAAAATACTGCTAGTAAGAGAACCTACCAAGTATTGAACATTTGTTTCCACAGAAGGAATAAAGTGCATATTCACAGTTCCTTTCTTCTTTTAGCTGCAAAAGAAAAAACTGACCTTTTTGGTTAAAATCTGATGCAAATTTTCCTTTTAAAAAAAAAAGAGTTCAGAGTTGACACTGTCACACAAAAATTGAGACTTCAAGGTTATTAACAAACTAAGTTTAATCTAAACCTAGTTTACAATCGCATCAGATGAAGAACAGTTTCAGTCTTTCCAGTAAACAAATGCAGCAGAAGCCATGTCTGTGTCAGCAAATAATTCAGTAGGATAGGAGTGAATCCACAGAATTGAACAGGTGATGAAACTTCTATACCTACAGTATTTACAGTCTGGAAATGTGAAGGCCCAGTTTTCTCTGGATGTCCAGACATCCCCCAACACATAGGCAGGTTTCAAGCTGCCTGAAAGAGACCACTGCTATGGACCAGGTCACTATTCAGAGCTGCAGGGCACCTGGTGCTCACCCAGAGCCCAGGTCCCAGTTCTGAGTTCTCCAAAAGGAAGCGAGCTCAAGAGCACCAAAACGGCTTTGACAGCCAAACCAGGCTGTGGGACATGGGGATGAGAGAGGGATTTCCAAACTGCCCAAACTACATTGCTGCCATTGATGCGGCTAGAGATGTCCCCTAAAGAACATAACTCACAGGATGTTCAGCCTCACACAATGCTTTTAACCCTGGCTGAATCACCATTTCCTAATGAACTGCATTGCAGTGTTCCCAGTGGAACCAGATGGCAGAATTGTTATCAGCATGTAGAGCAGTAAGCAGCAGTAGCGATGTAATCAAAAGTGCAACGATTTTGGTTTCATTCTACCCACAGTATGAATTTTAAGACAGACATAAAAAGCAGGCTGCTCAGAAGAGCTTGAAAGCAGAACTGCCACTCCTGTTACAGATGTTCGCGAAGAACAGCTGCTTACTTGCAGAAGTTAAAAATTCCTTCATATAAAGGGGCACTAAGATACATAAGATGCAATACACTTCAAAAACACAAGCATTTTACAACTCCATTTTACAAGCCATAATGTCTATTACATCAAGATTCAACAATACAAAGCTTGTCTTTATATTTAAAAATAGAATATAAACAAATATTAGTTCACATTAAGACAATTGCCACAGCAAAATTTCTCAGAGAAAGTGCTTTACCTACAAAAAATACCCTAAAGCCTACCAAGAAAGCTCTAAAATTCTTCAATTTAGAAGTGGTAGGGATAGAAACAAAAAAAAAAAACAACAGTGCAAGTGATAAACTTTGCTAGAAATCAAGAACTACAAATGTGCCATGTACCTCAGCTGATAGTCAGGTCAGCTTCATCTGGGGAATCATCACCCCTAAATATGATACAGTACACCATTTTTTAAAAGTAACAGAATAGTTGATTTACTTAAAAATGGCTTTATTGAAGCTATAACTTAATAAATTTGATATTCAAGCTGTAAAGTTTTCTCACAGACTAAAAATTAACACAAGAAAAAACATAAGTAATCAGATCTACTTATGTTATCCAACTGGTAGAATTGAACCTGAAGGAAGCAATTCTTTCAAGTTAAGGAATTAAGACTATCACAGGACTGAATAAACAGAGAGGGAAATACAGCAATAGAGTACTTCACAGTAAAATACCTCTTTATTAGGAATATATTTAAAACTAGTTCTTTATTTCAGGTAAGAAAAAATAGCACTCTGACTTTTAGTCAGTGCTGATTCTGGTCATTTGCAACATTCTAAACAGCTAGAAAAGTTATTTGCACTGTTGTTGCCCATTAACAATTCCCCTAACTGTCCATTCACTGCCTTTTTTTACCTTGTTCCAATATGTTGGAAGAAATTCTTCAATAGCGTTTGTACTGATCTTGGTTTAAGACTGATGGACTGACTTGACAGTGACTCAGCATTTGTTATTAGCTCACATGCAGCTTTTATGAGCTAATTTGAAAAGAACAACATGGTTCAGGAACTGGACTACAAAGACAATTGAGAGGGCAACTATTCAGGAAGACTGTGGTAGAACAAATCCCACTCTTCTACTATACAGTTTAGTACTGTGAAGTAGCAGCAGTTTCAAGAACTTCTATACCTCTGTATAAGAGAGCACTGAAGAGCAAGAATATTGGGGTATTGCTATTAAAATTCAAACAACAAACTACTTCGTATGTACATTTTTATACTCAGTACAAGTCTAGACTCTTTTGCTATGCTGTAACTTGAATGTTTAAGGAAATTAGATCATGCTGTAAACAAAGACATAAAACATTTGTGTAAGCTTTACTGGTTTAGGAGTGTGTATAAACACCTGCCTTCTAAAAAATAAAAAAGCTGTTGAATTTTCCATCATGAGCATATAAGTAGGTAGCATATTGTAAAACAAGTTTTTATCCAATTAAAAATGAAATCTATGCATTTCATGGAAGTGTTATACAGCACTTGTAACAAAGTCTGTGTTTTTAGATACCTGACATCCATTTTCAAAATGAGATATATCAGATAGGGAAAGAATTCTCCAGACTTTTGGTCTTGGAATTTCTTCTAGCCTCTGTAGCCAATATGAAGCTAAAATATACCTGTTTTAGGTAGACTTCCATATGCAGATGTTTTTTAAATGCAGATGAAAACGATAATCATATTACAATCTCTAAACACACAATTTTGTGGTTGTTTTAAGCAAAATTTTAAAAACATTTAGAAACACCAAAAATAAGCTATATCAGGAAGCAGTATGATACTCAAATAAATAGAAAATTTGCGTTTTAATGTCACATTGAATTTTAGTACATTTCAATCCAAGAAAAAATAAACAGACATAGTAATGAGTACAGGATTATATATATTACAATATGCCTTGTTTAATACATTTGTAGCTTTACGATAAAAAAACCTGAAGGGCAGATGGAGTTTGAGCTCATAATTGTCAGAACAAAGCATTAAATGCATTTCTGGAGTAAGTACTTTTATTTAATTTCAAAATCTTAAAACAGCATTAGATCTTGGCCTTTTCCTAAAAAAAAAAATCATTAGCTACCATGGGGCTAGCAAATATGTCCTCTAGGTTTAAATGATACAGAAAACACTTTTGCCAATTTTACATACAATGAAAGGACAGGTGATTTCAAAAACAGCACCTATGGCTAACTCCATGTTGACCTTGACCTAGAAATGGATGTTACTCATCTCCAGAAGGAATCCAGCAAATTTTGCAAGTTGTCCATTTCACATGAAAGTAAGAGGAAGGGTTATCATATGCAAAAATATTTTTTCCAACTGTTCTTAATGTGTAATTGAAAACTAAAGGGATGGTCTCTTCATTATAAAAAAATAAAGGTACAACGGAAACTCTAAAGGAAGATATTCAGCTATAGTGAAGTTGCAACCCTCTGAAAGGAAGGAAAAAGAAAAGAAGTCAATTAGCTAAGCTTTGTGCTCTAACCAAACTACTTACAGTGATTTTCAATGGCAAAAGCCCATGCTGACTGGGTGATTTGACAGTTCCAAATATTTTTTGTAATAATTTTTATTTGTATACAAGGACACTAAAATGATCCAGTCATGCAATGTTCACTTTAAGCATTCTGCATCTCTTTTCCAATCTTATAGCTAAGGATCTTGTTCCAGTCAATCTTGGTGCGGGTCACTGGCAACTGTCGACGTAAGGCCTTGAAAGTAGTGTCCGACATAGTCTGATAGTTCTCACTGATAGCAGTCTGTCAAACACAAAGTCATACAAAACAAAGACATGTGAACTAGGATGCCACATAAACATTCAGTGACTCAGTGGCCTCCTACTTCCTAAACAGGCTTATTAAAACATGCTGAATCGAAATAATATTTAATGAATGAAACCTGCTAGATATAGATTGAGACTGTGTGAAGAAAATTAATGAGACATGTAATAAACCTGGCCATAAGCTAAGGTGTTTCAGCAAACCACACTGTGGTTAATCAGCAGCATGAATAAAATGCTGATCAGAGTTAGCTCATACATCATTAATTCCAGGCAGAAAAGTCTTCCACTGTTTTTCCTGTGGGGATGCTAAAGTCAATCCACAACATTGTTTGAACTTGAATATAATGCATACTATAGATACTTCAATAATTTTTATTAAAGAGAATTTCTTTCAAACTGATAGAACACAGTGTCTGAAATTTAACTTACGTTCAAGGCCTGAATTAATAGGTATCCACTTCTGCAAAGGCTATCTAGAGCAGTTACACTTTTCTAACTTTGAAATGATTAATTGAAAGAGATAATGTCTATGGTCATATTTAGCAAAGCTGTCTAATAAGTAGCCTCTGAACAGAATCTGTACAAAAATTTCACTTAGGGAATGCACTAATGCTTTATTGACATTAGAACTGCTGATACTTAATCATGCAAGGAACTTTTCTGCTCTCAAAAAATTACTTCTGTTGTAATGTTAAGCAGGTGAGCACAATCACTAGAAGGTATGAAAAAGCAAGACAGAGTTAGCAGCACATAACCTATTCATATGGAACTGCATCATCTTGCTGGTTATAGAATACTAGCTTTGGTTAAGTATATGGTAATGCTATAAATATGAGTAAGAATACAGTATTTGTTTCAACATACCTGATATTCATTTTCTGCAGCCTCTACAATTTTTATAAATTCCTTCGCTGTCTGGGTTTCATTCTAGGAAAAAGGCATTTGAATTAGGTCTGATGTACAGCATAATTCTAGGACCAGTTGGATTATGTTCTTCCTATAGTTATAAGTGATATCAGTTAGATTTGATGAGAACACTTGACTGTTCAGCGGCTAAACCAAAAGCAAACATTCATCCAAAAGGCCTATCGCATGTGATGATGATGATGATTTAGAAAAATAAAATCAAACTGTAACAAGCATAAAGAATGCCACGAAGCTAATTAACATATTTTGATTAAGAATTCTGTGGTATGATAAACATACGGAACAGATCAGCATTTGGAAAAATGACAGTGCCCACCCAAGTCTCTAAAAACATGAAAAGTATGAATAACAACATTATCAATGCTACATTTCCAGTGCAAATTCAAGAAAACTTCAAGAACATCAGCTAACCCAGAAGTTATAGCAGAATATAACCAAGAAACCAAAACAGATTTGTCATTCTGAATCTGGAGACTAAGCTGAGGAAAACACTAGACTTTACATATCTGGTATTCCAAAATTATCCCCAAATACGTCTTGCAAAAATGAGGGCGCAAATTTCATCATAACTGGTAAGGATGAAGTCAGAAAAGAAACTGTTTAAAGATGCAAGTGCATGCTTTTTTCAAAAATAAAATATGGTCCATCAGTCAATCTGGAGGTATATTTGCTGAAGTGCTTAAAAGAAGTCTCCAGCAGGAAGTGAGGGTTCATGAATTTCCAAATTTCCAATTAGCATTGGAGACATTCCTAAGCATGTTTTTGCAGAAGCTGTTGAAAATTAGAAGTGTTCTTGTCCCATAAAATCCCTCATTCCTGCAAAGACAAAGACTTGGAGAAAACTCTGACAGTGTCAACCATAACTGGTTCAAAGTTTCAGTGAAACTGCACCTAATAGTTGGGAAAGTGCTCTTGGACGCTGCAAGAGACATCACGGAGGAGTCAGAGGGCAAGGTGAACAAATGAACAAATTAAAAGGTTTTGACTTTTCAGTGAACTGGGGATATGCTTTCAAAGGTTCTGCTAATGAAAGGAAGAAATTAAAGGTATGAGGTCTTATTTGTTTCAGAGGAAAACAAGGGATAAGAAAATAACCTTCATCAAAATTATTCACAGCTCTAGCAACAAGAGAATTCTTCAGTCATTTGTGTCTACTGTGCCTGTTAATGGTTTTAAAATGGGTTCTCTGACAAACAACAAAAAAGAGGAGTCATTGAGGCTGCTTTCAATCTGCCTACCATTTCTTCTATGTGAAGTAAGAACTTGTACAGTCTCTGCCCTCTATGAAGCTCACAGGCAAGGTTAAAAACTGGTAACCAGCAGCATACTTGCTTTTGTTTTAGCTAAGTTATGTAAACAATGTTTTCCTACTCATCAGTCAGCTGCTGCTTTACTGAATTGCAAAACAGGATTAAGTTTCTTCCTAACAGTAAGTGAAGGAAAAACTATTGACAGGAGAACTGCATCCACATAGCCTTCCCTGAAGCAACTCTTGTTTGAATGAAAGACTAAATAGATCCCTTTGCTCCGGGGAGTCAGAAGTAATTTTCTTTCTACAGCTCCAGAAGCCTTATCAGTTGGCAGACATTCCCCCATTTTTTATGGTGCTATTGCAACTAAAAAGCCAACAAGCCTTTCTTTATATTAACAAACAATGTTCTGTATTGATGAATTGAGCGATTGAGCCAAATTGGCCACTGCTAGTCGTTATCATTAAAATACTTCTACTGTTCACTTTTACAATTTTTCTTTGCCAGCTTAACCTCAATGTCTTAAATTTTATTAAAAAAAACACTCAGACAGAAAATCTTGCGGTTTATAAATGCCATTATAGACATTATTTCAGAAGTAGTAGCTGTTTGTGGTGGAACATTATCAATCCTTAAAAGATACATCTGGTACTATTTCCAAACAATTTTTATTTCTATTGCTTGCTTCTCATTACTATAATAATCCATTTGGCAAGAGGTTGAAAAAAATGATGCTTTAAATAATAAGTGTGTTATGATTGTCAAGTTGAACCCTCTCTGAAAGGGCTTTTTGTACAGAACAAGACACGGACAGCACCAGTTACAGACAGAGAAAATGAAGGGAGAAAACCCACTACTGCTTCTCAGTTAGTACCATTTGTTTATTGTTTTAGCATACTGGCTTTCTTCCAGTGAGCAAAGGAGGCAATCTCCTAGAGATTGTACTACTAAAGTCAGTTGTTTTAACTCAAACCTCCTTCATATTCAAAAATTAATTCTATAGGTAATTCTGCAGACCAAAGTTTAAATACAACAGAAGTGCAGGAAGACTGATAACAGCTAATTAAAGCTTTAAAATCAAAGTTAATGTAGCTTATATAAGCCACATGCAAGCATACATTAATTTTCTTTAAACTTTTTTTTTAAGCACTAGCTACATGTTAGGTAGAAGTAGTAAATACTACCTATAAAATATCTGTAAATTTGAACATTACTTCCCATACATGTAGAAGAACAAAGTTCTCAAAACTTCAGAGCTTTTTTAAGCTTGCTTCTATTTTTGAATTAAAGTCACTTCAATATACCCTCTAAGGTCTTTAAAGGTCACTTACAGACACTGTTAGAGAATCTTGTATGTCTTTATGGCTGACCAGCTGAACATTACCATCTTCATAATAGTGAACCTACAGAAAATTAAACAAAGAACATCATATTAAGTTTTACAGATAACATGCAGGAAAATCAAAGTGTTGTGTTATTTATCATAGTAAGAAACCTATACAAATCAGTCAAAACCACATACTGAATGTTACAAAACAAAAGCAAATAGGAAAACCAAAATAATGTAGAATTTACTATTTTTGAGGGGGAATACTGAAGATGCTAGTCTGAAAATAATTTGTGTTGATGTGCCTTAAGTAGAATTTCAAGCAAAGAAGTTTAGGTTTTGGTTCACATCATGAAGATGACAACACCTTATTTATATGACCTTACTAGAAACTCTTGAAATGAATAGACTAGACCATTCTAAATGGTGAAGATGTATTTAAAATTAGAATAGTTTTGGGAAGGTTTCAGGATACTGTGAAGTTTTTCTGCTTCCCCAAATTGTCCCTATTTTCTAGGGACAGTGCAACATTAAGCTTCCCTTTCCAGCTCTGTCTTGGTTTGATGTTTTCCTCTATTAGATATGTCTCATAACAAAAGTTGGTCTTTATCTAGACAAAGCAGTTCCCAAGGTTAGATAACAAAGCTGAATGAAATTATTTATTCTTGAAATGCTGTATCTATGGAACAGCTTCCTGGATTATTTTGCAGGAGAATACTACAACTCTACCCAAGCTAACTTTAGTACTTTTAAATGTAGTTGGGACAGATAAGAAAACATTCAGTTCCTAACGAAACTGTTGGAAAACATAAAAATCAGGAAGGATATATAAAACTACATGTGATCATTAACAATAATTGATATAGAAACTATGCAGGTCATTGATTTTTAAATAAGCATCTTTGAAGATTTTTTACAAATTTGATAAAGTCAAGATAGTCAACATAGCTGATGTTATGAGAAAATGAAATATTTGTGTATCACCCTATTAGGCAACATAACATAATTTTGAGATTAATGCAAAATAGTGTAATAGTATAATAGTATAATTTCCTATGCATTATGATCATACGTGCAAAAGACCCTCAACTTTATAAGTAACATGAAAAACATGAAAAAACATGACACACAGTAAGACAGCTGTAATACCACACAAAGGAAAGGTTTCCCACATCATTTCCTGTGATTCATCTTAAATGATTATTTTGCTTATTGTCAAATACTTGTTTTGGAACAAAAGATATCAACCTAACCACAAAAGAAGTTTCTTTTCAAATCAAACATTGCTGAGTAAAATGTCTGCCAGTCTTTTTCAATTAATTTCCTAAAAGATGAGAAGTGCTTACTCAGTGCACAATTCCAAGAAGTCCCAATGAAGCAGCAGAACCTAAAGAAATGTAAGTGTTCCCCCTTGTCCATCACATTTCACTGCAGAGAGCCCAAACCTCCCCTATGCTCTGAGACCAACACAAACATCTTATCTGTATAACTAAGTCATGTTCTTGGCAAACACTCAGACCTAAAAGCTTAAGAGAGATGGAGAGTCAAATCTATTCCTAGGATGTGTTATATCTTAAACAAAATATGAGAAGTAACTGTTCTGTACTATACCTCACTGCTGACATCCTTCTAGAATGCTAGGTCTGGGTTCAGAAGACTACAAGAAGGAGGATGTTTATGAACAGAACCTCTTGGAAAGGTTAACTAAGGAGGGATGAGAATAACACATTATCTAAGAGATAAAATTAGCAATCAGTACACTTATCATTGTTTTCCATGCACAGTTGGAGCACGTTAAATGCCACAGGGACTTAGTTTTAGTAAAAGGCTCTGCTGTTGCTTTTCTCCTTACATATAATTAAAGAAAATTAAACAGAAGAGATTGTGACAATTGAGCTTCTCCTACACCAGAATTAATAGAATTTAGGGAAAAAAAGGAAGAAATTGTGCAAATTATCTTAAAAATACTGAAGACACCTGAATATAGCAGCTGATGCTGCCATTTTCCCCAACTTATTAACAGAAGGTCTTATCAGAAACAGAGCAATAGTGTATTACTGTCAAAGATTTTGCAAACAACAATGAAATTTCAGTACTCTAAAATTATACTAATGCTGTAGAGACTTCATTTTATAGAAAAATATTTTGATCCTTAAAAAATTAAAGAGCTTTATTTGTTTGTTTTGTGAGGTGAAGAGGGAGCACTCCCACATACATTGAAGAAATTGTACATGATTTCTAAAAATTTAAAACTGAGTTAAAAATTCCTTGGTGAAACAAAGTTTCTACACAAGCAAAAAAGTAGAACTTTTCATCACTCTCCAGAACACAGACTTTAATGAATATAAATAAAGTCTTTGATTAATTATGTGAAATAGTACTAAAAGACAAAATCATCTGGTGCCCAAATGGAAAAGCTGATTAGAACCTGAATGAATTCCTCATTCAGACTATTTTTTTGGCTGCTGCCCTAATCTTTCCAAGAATTAGGTGGACACCTGCTTCCTTGTTCTGGAAAACTCTTAACATGTTAAACCAAAAGTGCATGCTGTGGAGAAAATGCCTGCTTTGCTGCAAGTTGAATTTAAATGACAAAGTCTTGAGAAGCCCAGAAGTTACTTAAGGTGCTGCTTACCATAACTGTTGTGATCTGACAACATAATAATGGCTGTTCACATTTTGACTATCATTCCAAATGTTGGCAGCAGCATGGGAAAGCAGAATCAGGGTCCCCTTGCTTAAACATAGCTACCACATCCTAAAATAACATCCTAGCCTAAGGCTAGAAAAACATTCCTTTCCATCTTCCTTCTGCAGTCATCACTGAGCAGTAAAGACAAGCAAAACTCATGAGGGCACAAAAGCAGCAAGAAAAAGAAACTTGACTCTTGTAAAAAAAAAAAAAAAAAAAACAAAAGAGAAAAGGGCACTACACAGAAAGACAGACTGCATTAAGTNNNNGCAGAAAAAAAAAGAAACTTGACTCTTGAAAAAAAAAAAAAAAAACAACCAAAGAGAAAAGGGTACTACACAGAAAGTCAGACTGCATTAAGTTTCTAGTCCCTGATCCCAGAACTGTTTCAATAAACTGCTGCAATATATGTGCACACATTCCAGGAAACCAATCCAGGAAGTTGAGTTGCTCTGCCCACCACATGACAGACTTCCTTTGGTCTCTCGACTTCTGCCTGCTTGGAATTCCTCCTTTCTGAATGCCCTAAAGCCAACAGGAAAGCCAAATTCTGAATGAAGAAGTCACAGATTCAAATATTTCTGACGGTGGAATTGGTGAAACCAAAGATTTCCACCTTTCTGAACAATACAATAACATTAAAAGAAAACTATTATCAGTTAAAATGGAAAAAAAAATTCTACTTCAGAACAGGCCTACTCTCGTCTCACTGTGAATTCAACAGGAAACCAAAGAGGTATATGCCTAGCTGAGGTGAATACACCTTCTCAAGTCCTCTGAATCATTATATTAAACACATATTTTGTTTGTAAGGATTAGATAAATATGTAAATTAAGTCACTAATACTTAAGTGAAAGTGCTTACTGGGTCCCCATTTTCCCTTAACATATTTGATACACTGGCCTGAGTCTCCCTTGAAAATGACTGGAGACTTTATGGCTCAGGACACAGTTTGAGATAAGCATACCTGAATTTTCAAGATGCCAGCCACTTGAGTGGTTGAAGGGGTGATTGTAAACTTCCATTCTGACCTCCAACGGCCATTCCTTAAAAAAAAAAAACCAGTAAAACAGAAATTGGATGTCACCCCACTGGTTATGAAAAAAAAATCCCAACATACAAAGTTGTAAAAGGAAATCAGAGAATGAAATTTGCAGTGCAACTACACATGCAGAAAATCTTTCCCTAAGGATTCAGCCTCATAATCAGTCAAGAACAGAACAGATCAGTTTCCCATAATATTTAACCTCACTTTTCAATGTGGACAAAGGAGATTTATTATTAAGGACCTTTTAACAGGAGGACTTAACTTCAGAAAATACCTAAAGCCTCTAATGTTCTTTCTCTCCTGCAGTATTAGTTAGGGACACACAATCAGTATTTTGTTTCTAGGCCTTGGACGACTTGCTAGATCAGTCAAAGTCACACTTCACCTCCGGCTATTAAAAATTTGAATGGAAGGAACATTAAAGTAGCAAGACTTTTGGCTGGCCTTAACTAGGCCTTTCGGCTCTTCTAGCATTTCCCTTCCAGGATGATTATTTCCTTCCAGTTTCCTTCCACAAATTCAGAATCCTTGCCAAAATGCCTAAAGGGTGTTTCAAACACATGGAAAATAGTATGGGGAGAGCATGGAGTAGTTTCACCTGATTTCTTTCCTGTAAACTAGACATTTTATTATTTAGCTATGAGGTTAGTGGATTAGAAGGTTAGTACTATAGAACTGAATTTAGAATGCACTGCAAGGGTCCATGATTTGTCTTGTGTTTGCACTTAGAAAAGGAAAGAAAGCTGATACTATGTGTTCCAATCCTGCTAATGTTAGGTGTAGATTCCACTGCATTCAACAAGGGGAGAGAAAGACAAAATATGAAAATTAAGAGCTACTAATGAATCTCTATAATGACACATCTTAGACAGTAACAATGGTAACTCAACTATAAAGCCACTGATTATTATTTCAGACAATATCCAAATTATCACTGAAAATATAGACTAAGACAATTCAGAAGCTTCTTGGCATTGCTAAGAAAACTGAAAGGGCTGCCCAACTTACTGACACTAGTACTATATAGCCTTATAGACTGACCCACTGATTATGGGAAAGCTTACGTGTTGGATTATACCTTAGGTACAATTCTAGTTTTTGAATGCCAGAGATTCAATGGCTAGCTAAGAGATTTGTTTGCTTCACAGCCATTCTGTGGTCCCTTGAAGTTAAGATGACCACAGTGTTTCCACTCTGGGATATCTTTTTTGTCCTTAAGTTGCTGTTAAAAAAAATTAAAGTTCAGAAGGATTTTTCTGTAGGAAATGCTCTAAGATAAAAACATCACTATTTCTTTATTTAGCTCGACTGACTTAGAATATTTTGAAAGAGATTAACTTTCCTCTTCTTTCTTTAATAAGCCATCTATCCTACTACATTGATAGTATTTCAAATAATCACAAAGTATTTTTCTTTGGTATATATTGGTTTTCCATCACCCAACAAACTTTCTCTTTAGTAAGTAGGCTGACAGACTTCCAAATGCCTAAAAAGCTGGAATACCTTGAGAGTAAGTACTGGCTGTGGCTTGGGCTGGATATCTAGCTGGATAACTGAGGAATCTGGTTAACTTGGAATCCATTCCTCTATCTTTAAATCTCCCAAACCAACATGCATTTATTATAACTTGCTAAGAACAAGAATTAGAGTCTGACTACCCCTGAAAAATTCTTAAAAACATGGTCAATATTTACCCATAGATTGCCAACCACAACTTTAAAAAAGAAAACTTTCAAGAAAGATTTTCTATAAAAGGTTGCTGCATATCCATTCCTCTTCTTTAAAGACTATAAAATTAATTATTTGGAATATAAAATTCATTCATATTTCCAAATTAAAAAGAAAACTAGTATTTCAAGTTACTTTTAATACTGATGTAAAACATGCAGACTTAATTAGTCAAGTTTAAGTCAATAAGAAAAAATATTTATTAGCTATTTAAATTCAATAAAAATCAGTGTACTGGGCAAAAATTTTAACTGATACATACTCATGCTGAAATTACTATGGATATATAATATCCACTTTCAGAATCAAAACCTGAAGATTTCTGTACTTCCATTCATTACCTGTGGGATTACTAATATTAACTGCAAGCAGATGCAAAATAGCAAACTAAATAATGAAATACCTTTCTTCTGACAACTGCATATATAAGATATCTTTAGGATATAGCCTCCTTAACCCATTCCTGATACTGTGATACTTTATGTCAACTCTGGCCATTTTCCTGTATGGAGCTATCCAAAGTTCACTTTAGACTGTGGAAAACATCATTCAACCAAGTTCAGAAAAAAAAAAAAAAAAAAAGAAAGCTGCAGTTTGTAAGAGTTTATTTCATCCAAAATCATCTTTATCTGTCTAATCCCAAAACTGATCACTTAAGTCCCACCGTAAAGTGATTTTTGGTCACCTTCTTTCTCTGAGAAATTCAAACTAGAAGAAGCTGTTTTTATCCTATCAGTCACAAAGGAAGCAGAACAAGCCAAAGCAACTGTATTAGGGAAGACAGCCATGAGTATTGGTGTCAGTGTGATAAACAGGAAAATTAATCACGTATGTCATATGTGGGATATGGACATTTTGCAAAGTTCTGCAAAGGAGATGCAGACACACAGTCCATATTTTGCTTATCACAAAGGAAGAGATTTCTACAGTTTTGGCAGAAAAACTTGTGAGTGGGGAGGAGGAAGAAGAAGGGCCCCATACAAGATATGCATCCACCTTCTCCTCTGAACTAAGGATTACCAGTATAATGGCACTTATTCAATTTGCTATACTTTACTGTCTGTGGATCCATACAGAAACTTACCAAAAATTTTTTGCTTGAAACTGATGGCTCTCTATGCATGCAATAATGGTTTGCTGTCCATCAATTGTTTTACCATACACCTTAATTAGGGAAAAAAAAAAAAGAAGGAAAAAAAAAAGAGTCAAAGTTTGAGTAGACCCTGCTCAAACTGCTTGGCTATCTGGTTCTACTACTGTTTACATAAACTTTAAAATTTCACTTTATAACCATTATGGTTATACATAATATTCTGTACATGTAACAATAAAGTATTTATTACAATGCAGAAAAAAAATTCCAAGATTAAAAAACCTGAAGGTCAATAATCTTAACTAAATTCTATATATTGTGAACTCCTTTTACTACCACTACAGGAATTCTAAGCCTATAACAGTGACTACTGAAACAATATATATTTATTACCAGCTGGGTTTCAAACATCAGTTATTCTACCAACTATATGACAATTTAAGCCTGTACAGAATAACAAAAAGGGTGGGTTTGGTCCTCTGTTCTGCTTTATCCCCCTCAAATCAAATACTACTAAAAATTATTTCAGCAAACATCCAATCTCGTTTCCTTTACAGGAACTGGAACTTATCTGGGAATCCAATTCAACTTGTTAACTCGATAGCTGATTTACTTTTTTCCCCTAATTAATTTTTCTATCACATCAACATAAAGCACAGAACAGCTCTAAATAGATCAGTTTGGTGAGATTTAAATAGTCATAGGGCTTGTAACAGCTAGCAAACACTGTTTTAGTCCAGACTAAGGTTTTATTTTAAGAAGCTATCAGATCCACCAATTCTGGTGATAAGAATACAGCACTTGGATATACAGGAGATATGATGGAGCAAAACCAGTTTGCTTCACTAAGACAGTTTTGTCAGCAAACCAAGCCAAGGTAGATATTTTTATCTTACAGAATTTTTCTCCCCTTCTAAGCAACAAGTCAGCCAGGATTAACCTACAGTAGTCCACAAAATGTCTAAATGCATCAAGAAATTTAAATAAAAATGCTTAAATACAGATGTAAATCTTCAGTATGACCTGCCGTAACCACCCACTAATAATCCAATAGCTAAAACATTAAATTCCTGAAGCTTTCCTGCATTTCTCATTAACTCCCAATAGGAGTAAATTTTTTACAGTCTAAACTGCCTCTGTGTCTGGTTTACAAATAGCTCCCTTTTAAAATTTCTATCTATCTATAGTGGTATGGTGGTTATGTAATTTAGCACTTACTGTGCAGACACCATTTGGATAGTGTTCCTTCACATATGCTTTCATTGCTGTTTCAACCGAATTTCTCCAGGACTCTATGGCATTTTCAACTTCATGTGGTCTA
>VXBI01002354.1:1413473-1430391 GCA_013397375.1 Toxostoma redivivum | reverse complement strand
ATCAAAACCTGTATTATAAAATTTAAATTAAAAACTATTTCATTTATATATATTATATAAAATTTATTAAATCATAAAATTAGTTAATAACATTTGCTATTCAGTAAAAAACAAAAAAGCCATGCTAAATCTAATTATATCCTGCATTTAGTGGGAGTTTAATCACATCCAAAGACTTACATTTTAAACAAAATATGCATACAACAAGAGAAGGCGAATATGATACACTGCCTCAGAAAAACAAATCTTCTGTTTCATACTGAAACAAATGATGCAACACAGAAATTCATGTCTTCTACTACTAAAGATGGAGCAAATTTTTTTACAGCTACAAAACACTGAATTCAGCCAACATCGCAGACTAAAATTTCAAGCTCTTTAGATACCCCTGAGTGATTAACTTATGAGACTGGTGCTGGTACTATTGAAGGGGCACAATCTCTACGTTTTGGTAGGAAAGATGCACTTCTTTTAATTTTCTTGCCAGTAACTGTTCCAGTACCAGAACATCTTTAACAGTTTAAGGAAGATTGCAAGTATTTCATTGTATTCATACCTGTTCATCGTAACCGTCAATTTTTACAGGAGTAAACTGGTCCAAGTTGTACTGCGCAAATGCACTACAAGAGAAAAAAAAACAACAAAAGTCTACATCAAGCACAATCTTTTTTCTTAGTAGCAGTTAAGGGATCTAAATAATAGCTAATAATCTGGGGAATGATGCATTAAAAAATTATATCAATGCTTTACCTAACAACCCAAAATTCTTGGAATCACTTTGGTTCACTCAGTGCTTGTATTACAGATTCCAACCACCATTACACAAAAATTTACATTCAAAAGTAACCTGATATAGACAAACACTTAAGCTTTACAGTAACCCACAGAAACTGGAGGAACAGATAAAGTTTAAATTCCACAGGGATCCAACCAACTAAGCCACATATCTCCACTCTTACAGATGAAACTAATTTTGGCATGAAAGTACAGTAGGCATAATGTTCTGATACAGAAGTAGAGTCTAAGGATGCAGTATCTTACACATGTTCAAGTAACATCTACCATGAAGCAGAAAATAAAGTTGCTCTAATCATTAGGATACAATACAGATCTCTCCTCTGCCAAGAATTTAATCTTGATCAAAGATGCCCAACACACACAATAAGATTTTACTTGCCAAGCACACATCTTTAAACGAGCTGCTTACTGAGTATGCAAGTCCTACTGAAAAAACATCTTGTTTTTATGCAATGAGTATGTGACATCTGGTACTTACTGGGCTGCTCCTTCCCTGAGAAGATTGTCATTATTAAGCAGCAACCGAACATCTGCAAGGAGGTGTTTACAACATGTAAGTACAGTTAACTCAGAAACTTGTTTCAGTCACATAACAAATGTCAACAGACTGTATAAAACAAAAAAACCAAACTACTCCATACCCACAGAGATTACTAGGTAGGAAATATATTGCTTCATATTTTATAATTTTGACTGAATAAAATGACAATAATACTACAGAAATTGATCTCTTCCAAAATAATCAGGCAAATAGATACAAGCTGTATTCTGCAGGCTCTAGGAATCTGTCATCTAGTTTTTAGAGAAGCTCTGAATGAGAACAGCACAGAATTCTATCAATTTCCTTTAAAATGTGTATTACCAACTTCCTCACACTCTATTACTGTTACTGTATTCTGATGACACTGATATGCATTGAACTTACTGGTTTTTAAGCCTTACCCTTTTTAATCTCATTCCTTAATGACACTTACTAGGCAGAAGATTATACACCACAATAGCATTTCTCCTACCATGATACAAGAAACATATGCATATAGAATAAAGTCAATCTCTCCTCAAAATTATTTAATATTTATTGTGCAGCAAATTTCTTATTTACATACTTGACTTTACTAGGCACTGTTTTAATAACAATTTAATTCACTGCTCATTAACTAATCAATCATTAGTCTTGCCAGAACATATTAAACCTCTTCTAAATATTTCCAAGGTATCATTCAAGTAAAAAGAAAAAAAATCTGAAATATATATAAGGTATTTTTTTCCTTTAAAAAATAAACAAGCAAACCCTCCTGAAATAAACCGAACTCCCCCACCCAAACCAAAACACAAAATACCCCAAAGGAAAAAACCACCTCACATACTCAGAAAACCCCACATCCAACCAACCAGCCAACCAAGCCCACAATTTACAAAACTGGAATGAAAAGCTTTCTCTCTCTTTTTAAGAAGGCAGCTTGAATCTCACTGAACACTGGTCAGGCATTTGTGATCAAATGTTAGTTATGTGTTTTCAAACACATAACACTGTTATTGAGCAGGTAGTTGCAACTATGAATTAGCATAACAACAAAATTTATAGGCAGTACTACTTTTAAGAAATTTTAATAATCTTCAGAAAGCTGTGTTAGTAAGCTGCTCACTTCAAAAATTAAGAACTAATTTTAAATAATAATCAGCTGGCCACAATTTAACTAAGAACAAGGTATTTGCAAAAGCATTGCATTCTTTAATTAAGCTCTCTCCAGTCTGACACTGACTACAGGTTTAGTAAACTAAATTTACTTTTTAACTTAAATAACTTCAGAAACATTTGTAAGCCACAACTATAAAGCCTGCCTTTTTATGCTATATGTATGCCCAAATATCTTGATGACAGAGAAACAATTTTTTAAAAAAATAACATCTTAGGTAAAGTTCAGACAACAATAGTTGAAAGAAGCTTATTTTAAGTTTCCTTTCAATTTACCAATACACTCAGTAAAATGGAGTGTGCCCAGTATTTAAAGGTTAGAAATGTTTGGAGAAGATTAATAGTCTTTCCACAACTGGCATTAGGCAGTAGTCTTTTATGTATTCAAGGTTAAGTATTTGTAATGATATTCCTTCTTAAAAAAAAAAAAAAAGACCATTTTAATTTCAGTTAGTTAAATTTTTGTTGAAAAATACAATTGTCTATTAAAGATGAAAAATAAGAGTATGTGTCTTCTAAACAGAAACACTGGTTCATGACTCACTGAAAATAGTGACAAAGCTCATTCTCACATCACAAAAAAA
Source organism: Toxostoma redivivum (assembly GCA_013397375.1). NCBI lineage: Eukaryota > Metazoa > Chordata > Aves > Passeriformes > Mimidae > Toxostoma > Toxostoma redivivum. The sequence continues at coordinate 1,427,313 of VXBI01002354.1, read as the reverse complement.
GTAGTACTTTCCTTGCTTTGCTTTTAAACTTCAAGCTGTCTTGTGACTGCAAAGCATACCATGCCCAGCTACAAAACCAGCCCTTATAGCAAGGGAGCTGCTACAATATAAGCTACATGAAATTCAGGAGAATAATCAGCAATGCAATTTTGGATGTAGATGCCTTAATGAAACACATCTTAAATGAAAGGACAAAGCAGACAGCTACTCACCATTGAACACCTCATTGAATTCCCCAGGAGGAGCATGAATTATGAATTTTGCTGCTATACGCACCTTAAATAGAAAAACAATCATGTGGTTGTATATACTTGCATTCATTCCTATTCACAGCAGTTATGCATTATGTTGTTTTAACAGTCAGACATGAAATTGTACAAATCCCACTGTTTCACATATTTGTCCACATTATTTCAACTACTTGGTCTTGATTAAAAACACATACTAAAAAGTTCCATCTCTTCAAACAGAACAGAGATTATATGTGATGGAAGCAGATGGTAAAATTGAGTCATTCATGTTTTCTATTACTGGAAAACAGGAAAAGATGAATATAACAAATAAGATCAATAATACATTCACAATCTACGTCTTTCAGTCCATGGATGCCTGGGTATCAATACACAATCCAAGAGAGCCAAAAACCATGATGAATATTCATCTGATCTTCAAAGCTTCTCTTCCAATTTTACTACATCTCATATGGTTCTATATTTTCAAAAGGTCCACACTGACAGATTAAGCTGAAAATCACTGCACAGACACGAAAGCTTGTAATTTCACCTGCATCTACTTAAGACCTCTTAGTACCACAGTACCAGCAGATAAAGCTTAAAAAAACCTTGAGCTCTTAATTAGTAATTAATGGTTTTCAGCCACAACTTCTTGCAGAAAAAACACAACATAAGCCAGTATTTCCACTAGAAGTATGCACACCTACCCTGGCTTTCTCTCTCCTGCTTGCACAAGTGCTTGTACAACAGCACAGTGAGCAAAATCAGGAAAGTTATTGCTTTTTTTTTCAGACCAGGTCCCTGAGCTGGTTCACTACACAGCCACAGACATATGTGCTTGCAAAAAACCCACAAAAATACTTTCTAAATGTGAGGCAACTTTTAAAATTTCTCAACTATTACCTTACTTGCAGAATGTCACGTAGTAGACACACTTTCACTCATTCATTCTTTTCCCCTCCTTGCACTGTTAAAGGCACTCATTATAAAAATTAACTAACTAAATAATGGTTCCCTAACTTAACCTGGCAAAAGTTCCTATCCTTTACAGTTATCCAAGTTCACCCAGACACTTAAAGCTCTCTTGCTTGATATTGTGTTCCTCTTCAAATACAGGATACTACCTGAAACAGAGTTTCCTTTCCAAAATCTTCTATCATGTATCTACAGAATGAAGGGTTGGAAGATTCAGGGTCTGGGAGCACTGTTTGAAATTAAGTTGTTTAAGAAGCACACATTTCATTAACTAATACCTAAAATTAACCAAAGAATGCATTACACTTTTACATTTGTTAGTATTTGAAACCACGAAAGAACTATCTGAGCACACTAGAGCTCTTAAACTGACAAGAAAACAGCTTTTACAACTGAAGGTAGCGATACAGCCAGTGTTTGGGCACCAGCTTCTTGACAGGACCCAAATTTCAGACAAGGGTCTCCAGGAGAGGTGGTTCAAGTTCAAGTGTCCTGGGAGAGCACTTAGCTGCCTCATTAGCAGTGTTCAACCCCCATGAGATCCCATGTGACCAGCCCAGGCAGCTTTTAAATCAGTAACAGCACACGACCATTCAGAGCTGGATAACAGAAATGGAAATGTTGTCAGTTCCCAACCTGCTAACCTAAATGCTGCGTTTTGGATTGCAGCCTTTGCCTGCTACCTCAAATACCTACCATCAAAACTCCTCTTTCCATGTAAACATGAATTTGCATTATACTGAGATAAATGCCACAGAGTTCACTCTTCTCAGAAGAGACACAGAGAGGCAAGAGCATCTTCTTCTATGGCTACTTATTAAAGCAACTTGGATTGTCTCCTTGGAATTAAAAGAATGTAAACTTATCTGCATTGCCAGCATTATCTGAATCACCAATCTGCACACTCCTCTACCTCTTGCTGAAGTCAAGGCATCATCCTCAGCTCAATGCTCAAGCCAAAGTAATATAAAGAATGTGAAATAAAGGTAACCTATGGCATTATTAAAGTGCTTTTGAAGGAGAAGGACAAGACAGGCTCCAAGGTTCCATCACCAGCACATTTTATCAAATGACCAATTGTGCTGGTTTTGGCTGGGGCAGAACTAATTTTCTTAACAGCTGCTGGTAGGAGACTGTGTTTTGGATTTGTGCTGAACAGTGTTGATAATATCTGTTGATAATATCAGCCCTTGCTGAGCAGGGCTTACACAGCCAAAGCCTTTTTTGCTTTTCATACTGACACACTGGCAAGGAAGTTGGGGGTGCATGGGAGGTTGGGAGGACACACAGCCAGGACAGCTGACCCTAACTGACCAAGGGATATTCTACACCATACCAAATCCTCCTCAGTATACAAAGTGGGGTGAAGAAGGAGGAAGAAGTGGAGATTTTGGACTGATGGCATTTGATTTCCCAAGTCACCATTACATGTGATGGGGCTCTGCCCCCCTGGAGATGGTTGAACAGCTGCCTGCCCATGGGAAGCAGTGAATTAATTCCCTATTTAGCTTTGCTTGCATGCACACCTTTCACTTTTATTCAACTGTTTTTATCCCATGAGTTTTCCCACTTTTACCCTTCTGATTCTCTCCCCGATCCCACTGGTGGGGCAGTGACTGAGTGGCTGATAGGGCTTGGTGGCCGCATAGAGTTAAACCACGACACCAATTAATAGGGTCAGGGATCAGCCCTGAAAAGCAAGCGTTTAGTTGTGTGATTTCAGCATGACTATCACTCAGCTGACTCCCGGCTCAAGATGAAGGAACATAATTTCTTGATTCCTTGACTTCAAGTGAACAGGACTGCTTACCCCTGCCAAGGCCAGGTTAGCTCTGGACAAGCAGAGAAACAAGACTTAGAGATATCAGGAGTTGTGAAATAACAGGTCCAGCAGCTGGGCAGGCAGCAGCCATAGAAGTAAAATTTAGCAAAGCACAAGTGCCCAAACTGCACCCTGAATGACCACATACTTTAAACTGGTAACATCTGTAAGGTGAGACATTAGGTCTACACTAAAACTGGACCGCTACCTCATTTTCAGCTGTTTTGGTAATATAAATCTGGATTTGCTTATTTTTTTTCACTATCAGTAAAAACTATTCTTATTAGCCAGATTAGCTACATTATAAGTAATATTAATTCAAAAGCATTCAGTAGTAACAGATGTCCTCAGAACAGACCAGGCCAGACATTACTTTTTATAAACATTTTACAAGTAAATTCAATTTCTCACTGACAGTTTTTTCAGTGTGAAAATTCATCACAGGTGACACTTTTTATAGAACAGATAAACACAATCATGCAAATTTGCAATTAATATCTCATCAAGCATAAAATATATTCATGTTTACAAAAGCAAAAAATCTAACGTGTTTTCAGAAGTTGAAAACTTCTCTGTGATGAGTATCTGATGAAACCATTATTTCACCAATTCATACATACAGGAAGCCAATATAAAAGAATTAAATCTAGTAGTCTCACTTAACACATTAGAACTGAAAAGCACGTACAGATTTATTACCACTTTCTGGATTTTTTCCAGAAATAAATGCTCTAAAGAAGGCTTCTGTTTTTCAAACCCAGACTGATAATGAAGGATAAATGAATGCACTTCTATGAGCCTCTATAAGATGAAGATCTCCCCCTTTTGTCGGCCTCTGGCTCAGCTATCACTTAGGGAAGCATAGTTAGAACAAAGAGATACTCCATATAAAATATTATGTTCATGGGCAACTAAAAAAAGGTAAATTAAAAATGCACATAACTTGTAATACAAAGTGACAGGCAAAAAGCTAAACTGATCTTTAGCCAAAATGAGATAGGAAGTTGTGTCTGCTAAAAACAGTTTTAAGAAAACCAACCAGTTGCAACCAATGCTGATTATTCAATGCATTGAGATTTCTAAAAACTGATTTGAGCAAGCTAAAGCAGAAAGATCACAATATCTTAAGAATCCAAATGACAACACCTTTTTCCATTCAAGAGAACTGCACCTTTACAAACAATACAAGAAACTTACACATGTATCAGCAAGTAACAAAAAATTGTTACAGTTGAGTCTTCCTTTAGAAAAATCAAAGACATAAAATACCTAAAGTTTCTCCACTTATTACTGTAGTTACTCCCAAAACACTACCTAAAGTTTAAGACAGTGTTTTATTGATGTAGATTTTATTTACAGTTTTCAGCTTCAAGTCTTCAGAGTGGCAAGAAACTATAAACTGCAGACTTCACTAATCCAGAGCATCTGATCACCAGTGGTTTACAAAAAAACAACTTTTACCACAAAACTATGTAAGGAACAACGCATTTTCTATATTAAATTTCTTAAAAGCAAAAACCCCCAATCTATATATGTTTTTATGAATCGTGTCTTTGTGCAGGTTTGAGTATTAATTTGGACAAATCATAGAGAGGCTGAGAGCAAGTTTAAAAAAAAAAAGTATAAAAATTACTTCTGAAACACTGAGAAGGGAAGCATTCCCCACTGCAGCCACTCTCTTTATCCAGTTTTCACATTTATACCACTCTCAGTCTTGCTTAAATTGAAGTCTGCTCTCAGTAGGTAAGAGCTAGTAAGATTTACTTTCATAATTCAAGTGAAGCCAAATGCTACCCATCACACCAGTTAAAAGTTTATCAAACCTAGAAGCTTATTTCAATTAACGTAAAAATTCATACAGAGAAGCCTAGCAAAAGAGAAAAGGACAGGATTGTTGTATGTGATGAACATGATTACTAGGCATTATGCCAAATTCTTTATTCTGCTAGAGATAAAACAATTGGTCTATAAACAAATACCTACACTCAGTTACAACAATATTTGCAGTTTTCAGACTACACAAGCAAAGAGCAATGTAGTAATGTACAGAATGGTGGCAGTTATCTTAAATCTATCCTTTTCCCATACTTCTGCCTTTATTTCACAGTTTAATTTTTCTCAATGAATGATACCTATCAGACGTATAGAGAAATCCTATTTCTCTATCTTTTCCAGCCTAAGACATTCTGAAGTTTATGGTATATTTAATAAGTTATATATAGTGGCTTCAAATGCCCCGAGATCACTCTTCCTGTTCCTGGCACATGAGAAGTGACACTGGTTGGAGAAGCCCGACCTTGTGTGCTGTATGTGCCTATATATGGTCAAGGAGTACTGCAGGGCTCCGCAGTGCCACTGTCAGCTCCGCCAAGGCAGCTCGCTCCCCGGACTGCTGCTACGGTGCTTCTAACAGTAAAAGAGCCATTAAAACTCTCCCTCTTTCATTTTTCTTCTCCCCCCCTTTTTAACTCGATTGAAACACAGTTATTTCACAGATGTATTTGCTAGGCATTCTGACAGCTCACTCCTTCAATCAACATCCATGTTGCACAGAAAAAACATGCTGATAAGCAGGATGCTGTGAAACCACATACTCACATTGGCTCTTTCCTACACATCCCTTATTTCAAATTCAGAAATTCAGCTGTGAACTCTTTGCAGCAGGGAGACCCACCCCTTTCTCTACACTCATAACAGGTTAAAGTTCAGTGCTCTACAGCAATAAAAATGAAATAGTGAAATAGATAAAGCTGTTTTTACATAAGAAATTGCACGAAAATTTGGGGGGGGGGGGAAAGGAAGAAGAGGGAGGGCGTGCAAAAGATTCCCACAATAATTTCCACTCAAAGATAACTTTGTTGCCTACCACAGCAGAATAAAAAGAACTTCCCAAAGTTACTTTTATCACTGCTACAGCAGGCTCAAAGCATTGTACATCATGAACTTACATTCTGGATTCCTCTGGGTACCCTTGCTATTTTACAACACACAATAAATCTCTCACTCACAGAGAACTGTGTTTGGCAAAAAAAAGATTATGAGATACCACATCCAGAAGGGAGCTCCAGGAACAGCAGAGTCGAGAGAGCTCTGTTCTCAGTCATGCCTTCTGTATAGTTCTTGTTGAAAACCTGTCTGCAGGCAACTAAAGAAATGGGTTTGTCTCGAGCAAGTTAACTCTATTGACAGGTAGCTACAGGGTTTCTCACTATTAGCTCATAGTCACATAAATATTAACACAGACTGATTTAAATGAGGCAAGTTTGAATTCTCTAAAGATCTGTAAGTCACACTCAAAATAAGGGATACTGCTTGTACTCACTGGAGTGATACTGGACATTACACCTGGTTTTATTTTGTTATGACTTGGATTCAAACTTGCTTCAGCTTGAGCTATACCATTATTTTTCAATTTGCAGCTTTTTTGTTCCTTATAAAGCAAAACTGCTCTGACATCTACCACTCAAAATGAATTTCGCTTTGACACATATAACACATCAAGGAGCACAGTATAAGGTTCAAACACTTGAGATACAAGGCTTGATGCTCTATCCAAACATCAACATCGTTTTTGACTTTGTAAACCCTTCAGTGTTTAAAGAAAATGTAATTGGTTTTCCCTTTGGATAGCTAGATATTTGGTAGTACTGGCTCCAATTGCTCATTAAATCTTAATATTAGATACTTCCCAGGATGTTACATCAGTATTTCTACAAACTCTTATGTATCATCAGTGCTCATCTACTTTTGTGAATAATCAGACAAGCAAACTGATCTAGCTAAAGAACAGCTTTAGAAGGCAGCAAGAAGATAGCAACCAATTTAGCTGACAAAGAACTTTAAATAATTATTCCTTTCTGCTGCTGACAGTTTAGTGAGGCAAAAAGGCCTTCAAACAGCTGGACAAGCTCTGAGAACAAAAATGTGAGAAAGGGATTACCGCATGTCAGAAGCAAACCGCCTTTGCAGCATCTCATGAAATTTCACTACATCACCATACCCACGGTATAACTTCCAACAGCATCCCAAAACATGCATCACCTCACACAAACCTGGAACAACAGCAGCAACTCTGGTAGAGAGGGAATGAATATAAAAGTAGTGATGCAACTGCCTTCCTACCAAGCTCAACCAAAAATTCACTGAGGTATCCAATTCACTTCTGCTTCTCGAAGAGCTGAGGAAAAAAACCCTGTAGAAATGTGGTTCTGTGGCACAGGAAAGGAGGATCACATTCCATACCTATGGCTTTGACTGAACAGGCATTTCCTTAATTGTAATGCCTGAAGCTGCATTGCATCTGGAGAACATGTGTTTTCCTCAATTATTTTTAATACACGAGTATTTAAGAGCATGTAACAGTACTAGAACTTAACAGTGGCAAAAAATAAATCTTACACAACGTGTGGCAATTTAGCTGCATTTTTTCTACCTGATGACCTACTTGAATAATGAGATTCATTTTCACAAACATAACCACTTTGAAAGGTGGCGGATGCTTCACTGTAGGGCTTTTCAGCAGAAGAATATCTAAATATCATAAAAGTCTCCATCTTACAATCACTTTACACACCACATCATATTAAGAAGGATTAAAAAAACCCAAACTCAACACAGGACTCCTGAAGATCATTATCAGGCACAGATAGCAAAAAGGAATATGAAAGCAATGGATGTTACCTGGGTAATACGCAAGACTAGCCATAAAAAAACTTAGAGAAGATAAATCTCCCCCGTGTTATTCTGCAGCTACTTCTATTGCTCCTGAGTATATAAAATTTGAAATCTTTTATTATATATATTTATATACAGTTATTTATGTATATATTGTATAATGTACATATATACAACTATTTATAATTATATATACAATAGCAGCCAAGCAATTGCATACTTAGCTTATGGATCAGATAGACAACAGATAAGAAGCTTAAAAAAATTATTTCCTTGCAAAAGTCATTCACTGAAAAAGTAGTAGAATGTTACGTTTAATGAAAAGTAAAAGCATTAACTTTTATTTGAGAAGTAAATGGTGTAAGAAATGGCTGGCTAAGACTTCACAAAGAAAGAAATCAACAGTGTCATCTTGCACATAAAAACCCAAGACATCCTGTTACAGGGACATCAACACGTGATCCTCAGTTGCAGCATCGAGGCCTCTCTTTCTCAATAGTCTTTACAAAGTAGTATCCACTGTAAGCTAAAAAGCACTTGGTTCATATTTGCAAAGTAGTCTTCTACTACAAAGCCCAAGTTTTTAAAGTGATTCTTTCTCGTACCCCAAAATAATTTGTTATAATGAGATATTCCAATGGCATTAAGCTCAGATTCAACAGCAGAGGGGAGAGAAAAGGAACATAACAGAGTTTGCTCTATGAAAACTGATAGAATAAGGTACCACCCTAACTGCTATATCTCCCAGTCCCAATTCCAGTGTCTTAGAAGTCTCTCTAAAAGTTACCTATTCAAGGTTTTAATGCCTTCTGTCAAGCTAAGAAAGTATTTGAAGTATTTTACATTTCAGAAGGTTTTTTTACTCGATTAAAAAAGTACTTGCCACATGCTCAAAAACCTGCTTTCATTTCTAAAGAAGCACTTTAAACTTTTTTACATCCCACTTCCAGAACCTGAAAGTGAATAGTGTACAGGGCTGCCTGTAAAACATAGATGGGTTTGCTAAATAATGCAGCTAAAACCCTTTTCCTAGTATTTTTGACTGCCAAAATTGAAACCAACCAAAACCAGAATTTCACAGCAGAACTGTAGGTTGAAGACTGTACTGGTAGGCAATAGAACCATATCTATTATGTCATAAAATAATGTCTCCAGTTTCATCACTGTATTTGCCAATAACTTGTTCTATTACTCTATTTTTGCTTCAATTAGTTTCTCTTATCTACTTGAGCTATGGGGTTTCCTAGGTAGCAAGCTTCTGCAAGAAGTTTTGAGAGTACAAAGACAGCAAGAAGGGGGCTTTTGATGGTCCTGAGGTGCCGCTGCATTATGAATACTCCCTAACATGGTTCAAGTCATAATCCCCAAAGGGTACCTGATTTCTTCAAACTAGTACTAAGGGAAGAATATATGACCTGAAGTTTTAGAAGTCACTGATCTTTTAATTATAGTAGGTTTCATGTGTATTCATCTTCAAGCTTCAAGTAATTACTTTTAACTTGTCAAAAAGGCAAACAATTTCGCTTTGCAGAGTAACATTACAGAGGTATATAGTAAAAGACAAGCAGCACTGTACATAAGTTGCAACAATTGTAAATTAGAAAAAGTTTCTGACTGTGGGCTTAGACAAACATTGCAACACCTTACCCAGAGAGCCAGTAAAGTCTTTGTCCCTGGAGATACCCAAAACTCAAAGGGCAAGTCCCTAAGCAACCTTATCTAAGCTCACCCGTTTTGACTAAGCAGCATTTCAGTTACCTTCAGAAACTTCTTCCAGCCGCTACGACTGTAGAAGTAAACCAAGTTATTATTTGCAGGCACACATACAGTATACGATTGCTTCTTCAGAAAGTTTTTAACACTTACCCAAGAAAGTGATTCAAATATCTATTCTATCCTTCAATCTCAGTGGTATTGATGCATTTTTAGTAAAAAAAGAAAAAAACAACCCAACTCAAGACAACATGTTATCTTCACACACATTTTCATGCGTATCCTGAGACAGACTTGAAAATCTTAAATCTTGGAAGGCCTCCAATATTCAAAATTACATGTCAATCTGAAAAGCACTCCTAACTTCCTCATTCTTACTAAAGAATTTCATCAAAATGTTATCAAGGACACTTGCAAGACTTTAAGTCTTTAAGTTTACTTTATAGACTACAGTGTAATTATACCCATAAAAGGTTATTCAAATGCAGCTCCTACTCATCTACAGTCTCCAAGTCTCATCTGACACAATTCTGAAAGTCAGAATTCTAAATCTTTTCAAAATAAACGATGTAGAGCACAGAATTGCTTTAACACGTGTAAAGTAGAAAAGTAACATTTTTTCCTGTCAAAAATTCTGCTAATGCTTTCAAAGCAGTTTTAGGAAAGAGATTCATATTTGTATTGAGAAAAGTACCTGAGCCCCTCACATTGGTAGGCTGATACATGTAAGTGTAATCTGCTGTCAAAGTATTACACTTTAAAGACAACATTACAGGTGAGAGATTCAGTTTATTGGCATAGACTTTTCATTCCAAAGTACTGACATAAAAAATGGGTTTTCCTTAATCTGACAAAACTATACTGCAGAGTTTAGTTTAACTTTATTCGGTAAATTAGGTGTCAAAATCTACAAATCTAAGAAGTTACAAAGTTCCCTAATGAACCAGGAAATACCTGGAAGCCATCCAGGCTCACTTTCACAAATGGGACTACTTCCTGGTTGTAAGAGTTTTCTTCTAATCACACTGTTAAACCCCATCTTTCCAAAAAAGTGAAACAACTGTGGTATAAGCTTAATGAAAGAGGTGTAGCTCTTTTTTAAAAAAAAATATGTTTGACAATTCCCATATTTATTATGTTCAGCAGTTTAAGGAATGCAAGAGCTAATTTAGTATCTAACAACTTCATGTGTTCTCCTTTCCTCCCTGAAGGCATCTTGATTTTCTGAGGCTTTATCTCAAGTCATACACAGCTATTTAACTACTGTGCTTTGTAGATTTACATTAAAAACAAAAAACCCCAACCAAACCTACAGAAAACATGTCCCTTCAAGTCACCAAAAATGGACTAGAGAACACTAGTTTTATGATTTAAATAGTTTTTGTGCTGTTTTTAATTTGTGCCATTGTTTTTAAATGAGTATTTACATTAGCAAATGCAACTTTTACAGTAAAATCAGCACCTTTCATCAATTATGGCCTATATTCAAGTAGATAATTCTACCTTTATTATTTTTATATATGTTTATTAGTTGTTTGTAGCTACAGGTAAGAAAACCATTTCTAGATAAACTGGAATAAAATTGATCTGCAAAAAATTGTTACCAGACTTAACAAAACTACTTCAAATATCCTGCACACATAAATAGGTTTTGCATTCAAAACTTGTTAAGTGATAATGCATTATCTATAGGAAGGGTGCAGAAATGACACTGTTGCGTGAGAGTTCAGGGCCTGTAGATTTCCACTTCTCACACCTCATTTTTAAACAAACTGAATCAATAAACAAACAAACTTATGTTATTCAACATAACTAAAAGCTTCGGAACTTTCAGCAACCTATGTGAATAATGCAACTACAAAACACTGTGGATCACAAAAGCTGTCTTAAGCACTGAAAAATTGCTGATCCTGGATGCTAAAACCAGTAACTTTCACTGGCAACAGTCACTGGATCAGATCTTTGGATCTACACAAATCTTACACACCTTATTTGCTACAGACAGTCCTTGTATTCTTTTTTTTAAAAAGCTTGTTCAAATTTATTGTCACACATCACTGAAAGAAAAATAAGGTTTCAAAAATCTCTTAAAAAATGTGAATCTAAGGAACAAGACTGAGTTCAAAACCATTAATGCAATCTTGTATATGGAAATGCTCCTTCTGGTTCTTCTCCTTCCTTTGTTTTTAAATATTCTTTACCTGAGCTGTAACAATCTGGTTTGCCATTATTCCAATTATGCTCGTTTCTGTATTCTCAATTATCCAAACACTGCAAATTTTAAACTTGAGTTATGCTACAGCTAAACACAGTCATCTTAAATTTAGCAATAGCAGGGTATACAGAACTGCCTACTGCCTTTGCAACACTTAATCTTTTGACTAAACATGAAGTAAGATATGAATCAAGACCTTTCTGAACTTGTCCTATCATTACATCACTCAATTTCCTACTTATTTGTCCTCATACATCATTATTTCAAGTCTGAGAAAAAAAAATCTGTTATTTGGTTCACTTCTTTCCTCCTTGAGTTTTAGGAGTTTCAAGGTTCTAGTTATGCTTCTACTGAAATTATCTACAAAACCACACTGCCACCATCATCTGCATCAGCCTTCAATACTATCAGGTCTGTGTCATAGGAGGAAAGTACATAAAGGAGCAATGTGATTTATTTTTCATGAAAATCAATGTTTGCCTCTTCACATCTACTCCTGCACTTATAGTCCCAACTGGATGAGTGAGAAGGGTGTGTTTGTCAAATGTCATCCAGCTGATTTTTTTTTAAGCTCAGTGAAACTGAATACTCAAAATAACACCTTTTTTCTATTGTACAACGATGGCACAACTTAATGCATTAGAAATAAAATCTTAAGGTATCTCATGTATATAGCCCCATGTATATTTCCATGAGTTTGCAGTGTTACCCATCTTTGGTTTCTTAGCCAATAAAATATACTATCAGGCTTGGAAAATTCCACTGGTACAGGAAAATCAATTTTATATGGGACTGATAGAGAAATCAATTTAAATTTACAATGGATGAGTGCTCAATCACTTATACCAAGGCAGGAAGAGTCTCTATGAGTCTCTCTGCTCATTTTTGGAGAAAAAATGAAAGTAGTGAGTGGAAGAAAGTTTAGAACTTAACTCCATCAGCCACAAAAGCACAGACAGTGCTTCCAAGATCACAGAAACAAGATAAAACTATCATTCTGTCTTTTATTATTTGACAGGACAAGAAGCAACAGGCACAAAATGAAACACATGAGGTGCCATCTGAGCACAAGGAAACACTTTTTCATTGCAAGGGTGACCAAGCACTGACACAGGTTGTCCAAGGAGGCTGAGGAGTCTGCATCCCTAGAGATTTCCAAAAGCCATCTGCACATAGTACTGGGCAGCCTGCTCTAGATGACTCTACAAAATTATGTCCAAGGATCCCTTCCAATCTTAGCCATTCAGTGATTCCAAGATAACTTGCAGTCAAAGTATTTTCAGCACATCTTCTGGAACAATGTGCTTGATTTGTGTTACTTGTATTTTCTACAAGGGGCTAGAAAAAATGCAATTACCACTTATACTTCTGGATCACATTACTACTTGTATCAACAGAGAGGTGGCATTGAAATGTGAATTAGGTAGAGGAAGGCAGAGTTTTCAAACCTCTTGGGAACAGGAGAGCAGATTTTGGTGCTATGTGCCCCTAGGCATACCAGTGCATTTCTAGTTATAAAACAAGGTCAAACAGAAAAACTGCTTTATTGTAACCACTTAGATATTTTAGACATTCTTCTAACTTAAAATAAGTTTGAAACATCATTTATTGATGCCTTCCACATTTGAGTCATCTCACAACTTCCACAGACATGAAAGTATAAAGTTTTTGACGTGGAAAGCGAGCAAGAGCATGCATTACATAAGGGCAGGAGCAGTGCACCAGCACCAAGTACACATAACACCACACCCTAGCTTGGAAACCGGCAGCTGCCGTGAAGCTGGATCCCACAGAGGATGACAAGGAGCAGTGATAACTGAGGTCTCACAAAACATCCTGCTCTTTTTGAGACTTTTCTGGAAAAATCTGCCTTAAATTTGAGTTTCCAATTGAGTTGCCACAAAAAGAGTACATGGTACATCTCGTTGACATCTGCTCCTTGACCTCACACTTCCCCAATTACTGTCTCCTAGCAGGAAGCAAAACAGCCTTCCTCATTCCCACAGCTCCTTCCTCTCGTAAATCACAGGTATCCATCCCATCTCCCCCGGAGCCTGCGGGGGTGCCTGGGGACGGCAGGCCGGGTGCCTCGGAGCAGCCGGCTGGCACGGGCACGGCGCCTCGGGAACGGGAAGTGGAGGTGGGGGAAGGGAAAGCCCTTCCGCGTCTCTCCTGCCTCTCCCTGCCGGCCCCGCACGCCGGGCGGGG